>JABXWE010101886.1:0-28581 GCA_014611495.1 Limonius californicus
AGGGGGGCAAGATTAAGCAAGGCCGACTAGCGCTTTAAACAGGTACCGCCCGATCCGCCACCGGAGGGAGGCGAGTTCATTCAAAGGGCGACCCTCGAAGGAATCAGTCAAGAACCAAAGATACAGGAGGAGCAAGTAAAAAAGGTTTGTTTTCAAATTGCAGGCAGACTGTCTAGGTTTTATGAAAATTGGACCACCATAACCTCAAATCCCATTATTCTCAAATGGATAAATGGCTATTGTATTCCACTTATTAAAACACCAATACAAACGACAATACCTAGACAAATATCGTTCTCTCAAGACGAATTTAAAATGGTTTACACGGAAATTTTAGAGCTATTTGAGAAAGGTGTGATCGCCAAGTGCGCGCCACTTCGCAATCAGTTTTTATCTACTTTCTTTCTAGCGGACAAACCTAATGGAAAGAAACGTTTCATACTTAATTTGAAACCTTTTAATAAATACGTGAAAAGCCGTCACTTTAAAATGGAAGACACGAGAACAGTTTTAAGATTAATACATAAGGATTGCTTCTTGACTTCTATTGATCTAAAGGATGCTTATTTTTTAGTTCCAGTTGCTACTAAACATCGTAAATATTTAAGATTCAGTTTTAATCAGCAACTTTATGAGTTTACTTGTCTACCATCTGGCTTGTCTTCCTCTCCTTATGCCTTTACAAAAATTCTCAAACCTGTATTACGTCACTTGCGATCAAAGGGTATTATATGCGTGAATTACCTGGATGATTTTTTAATATTTGGTGAAACTTTTCAAAGCTGCAAATGGAAAACGTCTACCACAGTTAATCTGCTAGAGTCGTTGGGTTTTGTTATTAACCAACAAAAAAGTTCATTAACCCCGTCAAAAACCTGTAAATTCTTGGGCTTTGTTCTTCATACAGACAGTTTAAAAATCGAACTCCCAAGAGAAAAAAGAGAGAAGGTAGTTCACTGGGTTCACTTCCTTCAAAATAAAAAACTAATTACGATCCGAGAATTTGCGCAATTTATAGGCTTATTAATCTCGGTTTGCCCTGCTGTAAAATACTGTTTTTTATATACAAAAACCTTTGAAAGGGCCAAGATCTTAGCCCTTCGGAAAAATCAAATGAATTTTAATGCCAAAATCAGTCTACCCCCAGAATTAAATCATGATTTGTTCTGGTGGCTAGAAAATTTAAATAATACATACAATGATATAAAACAAGACTCGTTTGAGCTAGAAATTTTTACAGATTCATCTCTCTCAGGCTGGGGAATTCACTGTAATGGGGAGAATACTCACGGTTGGTGGACTCTAGAAGAAAAACGAAATCATATTAACCTTCTTGAACTGCAGGCAGTTTTCATCGGATTGAAATGTTTTGCGAAAACCCTAAGGAATTGTAATATCCTTATAAGATGCGACATTACCACTGCAGTCGCCTCGGTTAATCGCATGGGCAGTGTTCAACACAAAAAATTAAACGGCCTTGCAAGGACATTGTGGCAATGGTGCGAGTACCGTAACATATGGGTCTTCGCGTCATACATAAACTCAAAAGAAAATTGGAGAGCCGACTTAGAATCCCGCGCCTTACAGCCGGAAACAGAGTGGTCTCTCGCAGATTACGCATTCAGGGAAATTAAATATAATTTTGGCAGGCCACAAATAGACTTATTTGCATCACGAACCAATTACAAGTGTTCTCAATTTGTTTCCTGGTTTAAAGATCCAGAGGCATATGCCTGTGATGCATTTACTCTATCTTGGGAAAACTTAAACTTTTATGCGTTTCCCCCATTTGCAATGATTCTACGAGTTCTGCAGAAAATAATTAATGATAATGCTAATGGTATTGTCGTTGTACTTTACTGGCCATCCCAAGCATGGTTTCCACTTTTTATAAAACTGTCTGTCACTGAACCTACTTACTTTAATCCAAGCCCTGACTTATTGCTATGTTCTTTTAGCCAAACGTCACACCCACTGTCTGCGAACCTTACCCTGGTAGCGTCGAGACTATCCGCAAAGCCTTGAGACTACAGGAGTTTCCTGAATGTACCATAGAGACTACTTTACATTCAATATCTGATGCAACAATCAAACAATACGGAGTTACATATAAGAGGTGGTGGAAATTTTGCAGTCAGAATACAATAATTCCTTTTAAAGCCAAGGTTCCAGACGTTTTAAGTTCTTTGCAATTAATCTTGGATTCTTCAGAATGTAACTATGGCACTTTCAACTCACATCGGGCAGTTTTATCACTTATTCTTCCCAATAATATAGGAGATAATCCTTTACTAAAAAGATTTTTAAAGGGTATCCGAAATTTTAGGCCCCAAAAACCCAAATATTCCTGTGTTTGGGATCCTAAACAGGTATTGGACTATTTTAAAAATCATCCAGCAGACACCCTAAAAGCAATATCGTTAAAACTGGTAACTCTTTTACTATTAGCCACTGGACAAAGACTACAAACTATCTCCTTGATTAAACTGCCAAATATTAAGCCATACAATGATGGGGTTCAGATCTTAATCGACGATAGAATTAAAACATCCAGACTAAATTCAAAACAACCCTGTTTAATAATTCCCAAAATTCACGAAATGGCCGAACTGTGTGTTGTATCATGTCTAAGGAAATACATCGAAATGACTGACAGCCTTAGAAATTCTAACGATTTTTTGTTCTTAAGCTACCAAAAACCATTCCATGTAGCTAGTAAACAAACTCTAGGTCGCTGGGTGAAATGTGTTCTAGAAGCAGCTGGCGTTGACACTTCAATTTTCAAACCACATTCAAGCCGACATGCGTCAACTTCAACTGCTCATAGAGCAGGTGTCTCAATCGATTTAATTAAGGATTCTGCAGGATGGAGCAAAAATTCCACCACGTTTGCTAAGTTCTATAACCGTCCATTGATCGATCGTGACCAGTTCACTCAAAGTATTTTTCTAAGCTAGTTATGTTAATATGGGTCTTAATATGGTAGTTAACTCCTACCTAAATATCTTATGTTATTACTTTTCCTTATTTTAAATATGTTATCATATAATACGATTACTCTCGTACTCATAATAAACAAAACTGGTTATAGTTACCCATTGCAGGGACAATTATTTTATCCCTGCTTTGAATACCGTCTAGTTCCTTAGCTTAGTCTAAGGTGTTATTTGTTAATTCAATTACCTATGTTAATGTTTTGGGTTCTTCAATATTAAGATATTACTTAAGCGTATGCGTCTTATTCAATTCATAATCATTAAATCTTTAAACATCCTACGTGGTGAATAATTAACATCTTTGGACTGGATGCAGAAATATAATTTCTCAATCAAACGAACTTACCTGTGAAGTTCGATTGAAATTATATGAGGCATCCAGTCCAAAGATGTTAACACCCCTCCCTCCTCGCCCTACATAATTATGAATTGAATATTATTCAAACTTAATGAGGACTCCCGGCGGGGACGTAGTGGCCGGTGGGGGACCGGCGGAGGGATTGTTTGCTTTAAACTATGTGGATAACAGTACAAAACAGGCGAACTACGTGGTGAATAATTAACATCTTTGGACCGGATGCCTCATATAATTTCAATCGAACTTCACAGGTAAGTTCGTTTGATTGAGAAATTTTATTCTGCAGTATTTCAATGTATTTTGGGACGTTCATTCATCATAACAGAGATTGGATATTTTATTGTTGGCAGTACGCACTATGATCAAAATTATACTCCAAGTATCCTTCGGACATACGTTTTATGATTTTTGATATTAAAGTGTGATTTATCATTAAATAGCCCCTTTTGTCATTGTTGTGGTTTCTAGTGATGATCCTCTTTTGTCCATCGAAGAAGTCTCTATTTTTCGGAAAGCTGTGGTTTTATGGTTTATACATCCTCGGAGTTCAAAATTAGGAAGTCTTCTTCTCTCAGTAGATGTACACAAACTCACACCAGCATCTTCTGATCATAAATTGTTCAGTTCTGTAGAATTGAGGTTCATGTCAGCCAGACTGGTTCTTCTTAATACAACATCGCATCACCTCTAACAGAGGTTAATTTTGGTCGGTCACTCCAGGGTTTATTTTCAAATTTTCCAATTTCGGCATACTTCCCAATTACTCGAACGACGGCTGATTGATGATTACACTGCATTTTATTAACGGTTACACGGGTGAAAGCTCCTTCATTACGAGGAAAAATAATTGCAAACCGCTTTTCGTCGATAATTTGATCTATTTCTGCTAGGAGGAGGTCGTGCAATTTTAATGACATGTAAATCTCCAATAAATGTCTTAAATTCGATGCCGGGCATATACGAGGATGGTTCATCATTATTGTCTCTAACATAGAAGGCATTGGTCGACAAATGAATATTTTTTTCCTCCTCCTCCTCCTCGGTGCCGTCTCTGTTGAGGTTGGCGACCATTATGGCATATCCGTCTCTATGTTGTGCTTTGTGAAATAGTATAGGTCCATTTTGTTTGGTCTATTCTTTAATGTTTCTAATTTTTTTCCTAGAAGCATCAATTATTGGCATTAATATACGCCAAGTTGCAGTTTCTATCTTCTTGTTTATAAAAGTTATACATGTAATATTACTGCGCTGCTGGTGAATTAGTAGAAATGGAAAAATTCGAGAGAAGGGCTGGGATAAAATACCTTTTTAGCATCGCAGTGAAATTTATAACACGTCCGGAATGCGGGTGATTCTACCACATCATATCAAGTAAATATGAATTGTGTCGGGATTTCAAATTAGGAAGGAATTAGGAAGTCGTGTCAACAGGCACCAGGTGCAAGACCACCAAAAGCTGTTCTCACTCAAGAAAATATTAATTTGGTCCATTATATGGTAATGAGTGATCGAAAAATTACGTTCAAATATATTGATGAAATATGGGACTTTTCCGTTGAAAGTGGTAAGAAAAATGTACACGGGGAATTGGTTCTCAAAAAAGTCCGAGCAAGATGGATTCCGAAAATGTTGTCACCTGATCAGAAGTGGACCAGGTTCCTCACTGCTGCGAGCATTTTGAGATTAATGAACATGGATTTGGACGGATTTTGTGAAGGATTTCTAACTGAAGATGAGGCCTGAGGTCATCATTTTGATCCAGAGTCAATATGGTAGAGTATGGAATGGTGACATCTTGGTTCCCCGCCCCCACGAACGTTTCGTATGACTTCATCGGCCGGAAAGATAATGGCAACAGCGTTTCGGGATTCTTAGAGGGTTCTTCTTGGGGTTATTTACCATGCGGTCACAAAATAACGGAAGACTTTTACGCAAAACTCATATCAATATTTCGTGAGGCTATAAAGCAGAAAATGCATGGAAAACCAAAACGCGGCGTTCTGTTCCACCAAGATAACGCTCCCGCTCATAAGATGTTACGGTCCAAAAAGGGCTCACGTTGCGGCGCCAAATTTGTTACGGGCCAATCGAGCTCTTTCGACGATTCGTAACAAAAAGGGCCTACGGCTTAGCTCATAGGAGTAGGGGGAGTTCGTAAAATTGCTTATAGAGAAAATGCTTCAAGTTGTGTACAGGATGCGTCGAAATAAGTGGGCGCCACCTTTCAAATCCAGCTGGTTACAAGGTTCTTGTGAAAGGCCAAGGACCAACAGCTACGGGAATCGAACTCACCTTTCTTTTGTGCTTTTCCTAAATCTTAAAGCTTGCAAAATCCTTACACAAATACTTTAAAACACAGTAATAAAAGACATGCGGAATTTTAACACACATATAATGAACTGTCAAAAATGTCACAGAACATATAAAAATATATAGCAATGAGAGGCAACTATATAACGTAGAACACAAACAGTAATAATTTCGAACGTTCGCATACAACTCTACGCCGCTGGTCACGCTACATTTAATGACTTCAATAACTGCGTTTCCCGGGGGCGTAGGGTTCACAGAAATAGTTTAACATTAATATCTTTTTCTTCTGCTAAATACAGTTAACAAAAAGGACCGTGTCTGAGGGTCGATACAGAACGAGGTCCACAAGTTTGAATTTTGCAAGATTCTTGAAACGTTTTTGGCTTCTCAACACACAAAACGGCAAGTTTTTCTTTACCTTGTATTGAAGACGGCTAGCGCCAGGATCAAGGTGTAGAACCCCGGTGGAAGACAGGGAATGGGGTCGGCAACGTCTTTAGGGGCAGTGATGTAGCTGCTACGCCCCTGGAGAGCGTCAAGCTGGTTTCAACTGCGCCAGCTAGCGTGGAGACAGAAACGAGGCTTTTTCGGACGGGAACGAACCAAACTTCAGCAAAACACTTGCACGATTTTCCTTTCTTTTCACTTCACGTAGATTCGAACTGAATTCGACAGGAGCAATTAACTCAAATTGTCCAACAACAAGGCGAACCCTCTGTTATTTTTTTATCCGACTTTTACGTCGATTTGATTGTGCTCCACAGCACACGGTATTACGATACTTAACAGGGGCGCCGCAAAGGAAAAGAAAAACTATCTTCCAAGTCGCGTCCGTCAATTTCAAAGGTCTGACTTCCACTCGATATATTTACGGCCCTCGATTGATGTTATTTTCGAAGACCGGAGTCCACAAGGATCAGAAATGAACTGGACTAACCCAAAAAGGCAACGAGACCTGCATTACTCCCCTCAAAATTGCGCCACGTTAAGAAATGTTACGCAAGAAGTTCTAGAAGATTCTGGAATAACGAACACGAGAATTCTAGGAACAGTCAGAGGTCAAACACGGAAAAACAAGAGTCTGCAGTTTTTACACAAAGGAGACTGTTAACATCTCAAGCTTCGAAAGACAAAACAAAATACCATAACGGCAACCGAAAACAAGACTTCAATTAAAATAACGTTAACTAAATTTTCAAGTCAAAACAAAATAGCGAAAATAGTAACCCAAAATAAGAATTCAATTAAAACAGCGATACTAATTCCTACGAAGCGGCAAATAAATTACGGAATTAATAAAGTTTAGCGGCAAATTTGAAAATCACATAACAAAGAGCTGTGTTGCTATCAACAATGCTGGATTTAGACCTCGATTGACAGCGCGTATTCGCACTGCCCCACCAAGTCCCAACATGATAATACTAACGTATGTAAACTCGCTTTGAGAAATTATGTCAAAGCTTTACGTTAAACTGCAGGAAACTTTAGTGATGTAGGCAACAGCAATGTAGTAGATTCCTAAAATTTACAGATTAAACTGTAAATGTCATATAATACACAGCTAGAGTTTATAGACACAAAATTTAAATCGTAGCGGAACCTTGGTTACCCAACTATGTATTAGTAAAGCCTCAGGAAATATAGAAAATACGATGCAGGCCAAAACTAAAAACTTGAAGGTAGGTAAGTTTCTTCTTATCTCCTTTACTATATAGAATCATTAGACTTCAGTTGTTGACTTGGCGTAGGACTTATCTCCAGAGGTGTTTCTCAGCCAAGTTACTTTAGTTAGCTCAAGTTCCTACTGAAGATGGCAACATAGTTTCCGAAATACGTATTTAGGTGTTCGGAATACCGTGGTGGTAAGGGTTTTCCTAAGTGTATATACAATCTTAGTAGTATAAGAAAGCTTTTTAGGTTTTACGGAAGTTAATAAACCTTGTATATTTTTTTTATCATGATCCTCGTTTGTACATCTTGCGCAGTGTCGAGGCGGTGTGGGGCAAGGCTAAGCTAGTTTGTGCAATGCACAACAGGGTCCGACTCTGCGGGTTACCGTGTTGGCGCGAAACCGAGCTTGGCTTTGCCTGTTGTGTGTGAATGTTTTTGTATATGATCTTGTTACTTCTCTAGTGCGATCGTAACACGAGAAGTGCCATTAATTTGATCCCCAATGGCAAATGGAGACCGGGACCCAGTACCAACCACCCAGGAAATTAGAGAAATTTCCGACCCTGGGAGATTCGATCGGGAAGCGTTTGGACTATTACATCCCAAGCTTGGCTCTCTACCACTGAGCCATCCGCGCCCTATAAACCTTTTATATAACAAACCAAATATCAATTTTGCCACACATGTATCGAATCTGCACTAAAAATACTCTTTTTCTGTGAAAATATCATATCATCAATATTTCATATCAATATCTAAGTTTAGCCACTATAAGCTTCTGAAAAGGATTGCTTTTTGCTAACTAACTCCCTCTAGCGGGAGAACGGTTAAAAATAGCTTGACATAATTTTATATGAATTTGATCAGCAATAAAGTGGCTTTTAAAGTAAGCCATACTGCACAGGGTGTTCCATTTAAAAACTGTATAAACAAAGATAGTTTTAAAATATTCACAGAGAGCAATCTTATTGTCTAGTGAAAACAAAATCCTAATAAATTGCCTGAGTGAGAAGCCATCTTCTGTCCACACACATATGGGATAGCCTGTATATTCTATAATAGTAAAACATTTTGTGGCATCTTTCCATTTTACATATAATTAGCAAATGTTAGAACCAATTCAAAAATTTAAAATAGTCTTTGTTCTAAAGTAATGTTCAAGAAATTTGCGTAGTTTTGTGGCAATTTGTTCTTATCACACACTAAACGTCGGTATATAACCTTGGATTTTTAGAGTATAATTAGATTTGTATATTTCAATATTACCTTATAAAGAAACCTATTTTGATTTTCTTCATGCTAATGTATATAATTAATTGATTTCGAAAAAGTTTAATACGGAAATAATATAGTCCAATGTTAAATTAATTATTAATTAGGAATATACATAAATTGTTTATATTACAAGTTGCTGTAGGTTGTGTTTAAATTTTACGTATTTAGTAAATTGTACTGTTTTACGTGAATACTATTGAGAAAGGCAGTTGAACAATGTTATGAAATTACATTCTTTAAGCGCTATCATCCATAACCTATGAAAGAAGTGTAAAAATTTAAACATTTCAAAGATTCTTAGAATCTTAGAGAATTAGAAGTCAACAAAATTATTAGTTGTTTACATGGATAGAAAATCGTTCACCTAATTTAAAGATTTTATACATCAATAAATTGTAAAAAACTGGAGTATTCAACGTAAACCTGTTGGTGTTGAATTACAACTTATTTGTATATTTGTTTATTTTTGATATTTTGGAAACAGAAGTTCCAGATTTACAGCTAAAGTAAATACTAATAGTTGAATCTTAATTTTTAATATTCAATCTTTTTATGTATGAAAGTATAAATACAAGTAGTGCTCCACTTATACGGGTTTCCGTTCCGTTTCGTTTGGTCGTACGTCGAACTGACCCTAAATCAAAATTCATACAAAGTACTAAACTCTATAAATAATGGAAAAGTTTACGTATTCTAGACGTCATTTCAGCAACAGTTTTACTTACATTAACACAAATAATTAACTAAAACCAATTACAAAAAATTGGATTTAATATAATTTAATCTCTGCGAATGCTGGTCGGTTGGTGATACTTACATAAAATGTACATGTTTTTGAAAAAATTAATGGAAACAGTAAAAATTTGAAGATAATCTGCAATGTTAAAACAAGGAAGTGTTACATTTTCCAGCTTTTACGGAAAAACCTTTATTCTAACTGACGTAAACTGCAGGTTATTTCGAAATCTGCACGTTTTGGTGCGACCGATTCGGCGCACCGATTCGGACGCGAACACTATTCGGCGCAAAGACGATTCAGCGCGAAGACGATTCGGCACTAAGACGTTTCGGTGCGAAGAGCAAAAGCGCAAAGGCCTTTATACCTGAGCATAATTTTACGTTATTTTTATTTAATACCAGGTGTGCCAGAAGTCATGAAAAGATAAGAAATACTTATGTTTTCACGAAAACATTTTTTTAATTCTTTTTGAATGATGTTATCGCATGATTTTGTATAGCGTATCAACATATTTGTTGAAAACTAAGGTTCTTCTAAAAGTATTTGAAACACGTTAGATTTCTATTCAGTATTCATGTAATTAGACGATTAATGATTATCTGGATATTCTAAGCGGCTAATATTAAAACATTCTACGTGTCTTAAGTAGAAAATATTTTTTAGAAAAATTTCACAACCAAGCGAAGCGGCCTATCAACGTCTTCAAACACAAATGGGAATGATTAACACCAATCAAAAAAGTCCATTAACCACCAAAAAACTTAAAAAAATATCGTGATGCTGACACGCACACAGAAACAATAGTGAGTGATGCAAACAGAGATATAAATAATAGAGTATCTGTATGGATGATCTTACAATTATAAGCTGAATGGACAGCTGCATAATTCTTTTGTATCATTTTGTTTAAAATTTAGATATCGCATAGAAAGATGTTTATGTTTATAATAAATTGACATAATTTTTATCAGCATGTAATGTAATGTAAAAAAGTAAACTCATACAATGTGTATACCCGCACCGAAACGTCATTGCGCCGAAAAGTATTCGCGCTGAACTGTCTCCACGCCGAAATGGGCTCACCCGGAAGGGATGCGCAGAATCGGTCGCGCCGAAACGTCGCAGAGCGAAGTTATTTAATAACGCTTAGGCGTTAGAATAACACTGCACTATTTTTTAACGTCTTTTTTTGTCGTCGTCCTTGAGAACACGATCGCCAGTTCCAGGAAATCAACCAACAGTTACGCTTTTTGTGTTCCAAAAAATAGTAGCCACAGTAGCCATAAGCATTCTGTTCTCAAACGTTTACTTAAACTTTTTGGCATTGATTGTTGTTTGGTTTCAACATTTTTGTACGAAATTCAAGTTTCATCTACCAGCCTACCACTTTGTTCCTCATCGTGCACGTTTGTTCGGCTTCTTAGCCCTTTATTATACAACTGAATACACTTACAGAATTACGGTAAAGTGAGGTGTGGCTAGCTGATCAACGACTAAAGCACTAAATATACTACGCTTTCATTCGGTGGGAATATTTGAATGACCCTTAGTTTCCGAATAGCCTCGTAGCTACCGATTTCAAAATGAGAAGTTTGATGTATCTTCCGGTTGTACCAGAAGTGCCACCAACTCCTTGCTTGTAAACATATTCAAGTCCGTTCTCATGTTACCTTGCTTCATTGCTCTAGTAGTGTAAACTCCGAACTACGAAAGATATCTGTATGCTCCTATTTTGCTGTTATGTTATGTTTACAGATTATCAACCTATTTCAAAATTTACTTGACCCTAAAGCTAAAATTAAGACATTACTTTGAGGTTATGGAATAATCACGCAAGATCGGGAGAAAAATACACTTTCCTCGTTTTGGGGGCCTGAACACGTTCTCGAATGCCCACAACGCCGGATCGAATGTCAATGGTCCACAACGCCGAACGTATCCAAAACGTCGAATGCTCGTGATGGACACTTTGTCGAATGTGCCCACAACGACGAATGTTGGTGAGAGACACTTCGCCGAATGTGTTCACAACGCCGAAAAGTATTAGAGAGTGTTCATAAGTACCGATGGTACCCGATTAACGTGTACTTTGTATAAAACCTCCAAAATATAGAAATCTGATCAACACTTTGGTGAATATGCCCACAACGGCGAATGCTCATTAGGGACATGCCGAATGCTCATTAGGGACACTTTGTTGAATATGTCCACAACGCCGAATGTTGGCGAGAGACACTTCGCCGAAAGTGTTCACAACGCCGAAAAGTATTAGGTAGTCTTCATGAGTACCGATGGTGCCTGATTAACGTGTACTTCGTATACAACCTTCAAAATATAGAAGTCTGATTAACACCAGATGGACAGTTTGCCGAATATGCCCAGAACGCTGAATGCTCATTAGGGACACTTTCGAATGGGTCCGCTTTGCCGAATTTGCCGACTTTGCAGAATGCTCATTAGGGACACTTTGTCGAATGGGCCAACTTTGCCGAGTGCTCATTAGGGACACTTTATCGAATATGCCCACAACGCCGAATGATCATTAGGGACACTTTGCCGAATGGGGACGCTTTGTCGAATGTGCCCACTTTGATGAATGTTCATTAGGGACACTTTATCGAATATGCTCACAACGCCGAATTATCAATAGAGACACTTTGCCGAATGGGCCCGCTTTGCTGAATGTGCCCACTTTGCCGAATGAGCCCACTTTGCGGAATGCTCATTAGGGACACTTTGTCGAATAAGTCAACTTTGCCGAGTGCTTGTGTGGGACACTTTGCCGAATGTGCCCACTTTGCCGGGTGCTCATTAGGGACACTTTGTTAAATATGCCCACAACGCCGAATGATCATTAGGGACACTTTGCTGAATGGGCCCGCTTTGCCGAATGTGCCCATTTTTCTGAATGCTCATTAGGAACACTTATGTACACAAAACCGAATGCTTGTGAGGGACATTTTGCCGAATGTGCCTACTTTGCCGAGTGCTCATTAGGCACACTTTATCGAATATGCCCACAACACCGAATGATCTTTAGGAACACTTTGCCGAAGGGAGCCGCTTTGTCGAATCTGTTCACTTCGCTGAATACTCATTAGGGACACATTGCCGAGTGGGACCGCTTTGCAGAATGTGTCCACTTTGCTGAATGCTCACTAGGGATACTTTGTCGAATATGCGCACAACACCGGATGCTCGTGAGGGCCATTTTGCTGAATGTGCCTACTTTGCCGAGTGCTCATTAGGCACACCTTATCGAATATGACCACAACACCGAATGATCATTAGGGACACTTTGCTGAAAGGGCCCGCTTTGCGAATGTGCCCATTTTTCTGAATGCTCATTAGGAACACTTATGTGTACAACACCGAATGCTTGTGAGGGACATTTTGCCGAATGTGTCTACTTTGCCGAGTGCTCATTAGGCACACTTTATCGAATATGCCCACAACACCGAATGATCATGAATACTCATTAGGGACACATTGCCGAATGGGCCCGCTTTGCAGAATGTGTCCACTTTGCTGAATGCTCACTAGGGATACTTTGTCGAATATGCGCACAACACCGGATGCTCGTGAGGGCCATTTTTCCGAATGTGCCCACTTTGCCGAGTGCTCATTAGGGATACTTTATCGAATATGCCCACAACGCCGAATGATCATTAGGGACACTTTGCCGAATGGGCCCGCTTCGCCGAATGTGCCCACTTTGCTGAATTCTCATTAGGGCACTTTGTCGAATATGCCCACAACGCCGAATGATGATTAGGGACATTTTGTCGAATATACCCACAACGCCGAATGCTCGTAATAGACGCCGAATGTGTTAGCAATGCCGATGGTGGATGTGTAGTGATGTGTAGTTTACAGTAATAGACATACATATATGTGGGTATAAAATTTATGCTAAAAAATACAGCATACGTGTAAATTGCGAAATTCTAGTCAAGTAGACAATATATTACTCGGCAAAGTCGGCATATTCGGCAACGTGTCCATCGGATGTTAATCAGACTTCTATATTTCCACAGTTTTACACATACTACACGTTAATCGAGCACCATCGGCTCTTGTGAATACTACATAATATTATTCGGCGTTGTGGAAACATTCGGCGTTGTGGCACATTCGGCGTTGTGGACACATTCGGTGTTGTGGACACATTCGGCGTTGTGGACTTTCGAAATACGGTTCGGCGTTGTGGCCATTCGACAAAGTGTCCTAGACCCTCATTTTGTTATATTTTACATGTTTGTAAATGACCTATCATTACTATTGTTACTGCCACGAATATGGTTTTGAAATAGAATGATAAAGAATAGAGGAAATCTTTCATCTTAAATACAAAGTTACTACATTTACATACCGCTTAGACAATCAGGATATCAAACTGGTAAAATACGGTACTGGTGAAGCCAAGAAAATCCTGATTTTTATGAGTAGGTAGCTGCAGGTAGGTGTCTTATAAAAATATTTACCGTGAAATCCCCACAAAACCCCAATATTCAAGGAATTTTCTAAATAATATGGAATTTTGCCAACCCTAGATAATAATATGCGACACACAATCCAAACGAATACCCTACAGCTATTGCTTAAATACATTTCCAAAATTATCTGATTGTGATTCTTTGTAGAATATAAATATTTTTAATCAGAAGTTTGTATCGTGAATTGAATAGTAATTCATATTTTTAGATATATTTCCTAATGATGCAAAACCAATGCGATTTAAATTAACCTGTTGAACTTTTAGGCCTAAACTAAATAATTCATTTTTATCCAAGTAAAGCAAGCATATAAAAAACAAATCATTACTTGCAAACAAGCCAGCGATTCATATTAGTTGCGCTATTTAACGGCGAGATAACTTTTTTCCCATACTTAGGTATTGTGCAAATATTCGGTTCTCACATGTGAATTCGTATTTGTAGGCACCGAGTGAATAGGTTCATTGTCCACATCTCTGAAAGCGATTGGTTTAATTGTTGTGATATGTTATGATACAGATGAAGCATCCATGATAGTAACTTGCACAATCAATATTACATAGAGCATTACGGAAACTTATTAAAATTAGAACTGATATATATTAATTTGAAAAATTAAATCAAATTGTAATCATCTTAATATAGTTTCCTGCAAACTTAGCGTTGACATATTTTGGAAATTGTATGTATTTTTACATTGTTTAGATTAAAATAAGAGCTAGAAGTTTTAACAAAAACAATATTTTAAGTAAGCAGAAATATTTCGCAAGCAAATTTCCTTAGATAAAATGCTGTAACAGAAGTGACCACTGATAAACTATCAGCTATGTCCCTTTCATGAGTGATATGTAAAATAGACCGGAAGAGCAGTTTATGAATAATTTCCTTTGGTCTCCAGAAGGCCTTGGTATAATTCCTAAAAATTAAACAGCACAATCACTAGATTAAAAATAAACATGAATATCTTCTACTAAACAGCCTATGCGTTCTAGATTACTATCACAAAAAATTAAAGTTCTGCATGCCACAAACGTATCACTTACACATACATTAAAAAGATGACTACTTAGTTGAGAATTTACTAAACAACTTCAATAATAAGCAAAACATACAATTTTCTCCATAACGAACTTGCTAAGATGTACCTGACATGGAATTCTACATCACTTCCGAGTTAATACATTTGTAATTACACATTTGTTAAGAAATAAGTCGATTAACTAGACTAATAACAATTAAAAACAAGTAGAGAACTTAGCGAAAGTAAACTTTAATCATAAACTACTTAACTTACAAACAACGTTGCGTGCCCATTTCTTTACCACTGGGAAAGTGTTTTTTACCAACTCGTACTTTCTTCCAAAAAGAACGTTTTGCAAAGTGAAATAAGTAGTAAATAAACCAAGACCTTCAAAACTGCAAGACTTTTATTACCCTTTCCAAATTAAACTTGATGATTTACGTTTTTTGTCCTACACTATATTTTAAACGCTTTCGTAAAAAAGACTACCCTGGAAGTTTTAGGGGTTAAACAGGTAGTACCTGCGATGCAGTAAAATAATAAAAACTGAGAAAAAAGCAACCATAAATTTATAAATTTTTTGCAAAAAGTCGAAATTTTTTAGTTTATTGTACTCGCGGCGTTTCTTCAATAAACCAACCAACACAAATGGCCAAAAAATGTCATTTTGCAAAGCGAATTTAGGCTGTAAAGTATCCCAACTATAAAACGCAGTACCTGCAGACGGACTGGTCAAAGACAGCAATAAAACCTGCAGAATATCTCCGGGGAATGTTTTACGTTCAAAAGTTATATTTCTGGACGGAAAAGCCCCATTTGCAATTAATAACAAACCAACCACAAATTGGGGAAGAAAATAACATAAATTTTGAAAATAATTTATAATAGAGCATCCTCAAAGCAACCCTTTTGCCAACTAAAAGAGGATCTTTAGAGGAAGCAATTATTTCTGACGCAAGCAAAAAACGAACCTTCCATTTCAACCCTTAGTTTTTTGTACGAATTAACCCTTTTACTTTTACCTGCATCCACACCTACGTGGGAACCAGGTGGACCAAAAAACAGCTGGAGTCAGTGAACTTCCAGCAACTCTTAATTTTGGTAAACTTTTAATTAAAGCTCAGCTATGCGAACTGCTTTGTTTTGGGATTCTTCTGCTGAATTACATGGTTTAATGAAAACTTGAGGAATATGCCCACGTTAGTTTGAACGGTGGTAAGTAAAATAAATAAATTAAAAGCTTGCATGTACAACTCAAAGAATGTTCTTTGGGTCAATAAACCATCGTTAGTATTACATTGCCCCATTCATTTTGTCTTCTTTTTATTTTGTTTAAAGATCTAGCTCTATTAAGTCTTTGTGGCCTACAGAACGCATCAAATCATCACGTCATTGCCGTTACCTAGAAGTTCATTTTTGTGAACATCTCCAGGTCTCGAACATGCGTTTAGAAGGTTATTGTACGTTAAATCAATGTAAATGACAGAAATGCCCTGTAACGATGTAACTACAATCGCGGAGCTAACCAAACACAAATCCCCAAACTCCTTCCAAATCCCAGATGCACAATCTTTTATTTCGTTCCACGCAGCGTGATCCTTTCAAGGCAGAATAAAGAAAGACGAAATAACGTGAACTCACTTTATTTTATTTTACCGACTTATTAAGAGGGCCCAAACTACCAATCATGTAGATGAGGTTCGGAACGAAGCATTTGTTAGCCCAAGGTACCGTTAGGTCATCAGGGCTCTTCCGCATCTGAAGACACCCCACGTTTTTTATGTATGCATACCGTTCATTTCCTAGAAAAGAACGGACGCGAGGGTGGACCTTTCCATGAACACCGGTGAAATACGAAAGGTTGTTTGGATAATATACGGCACCAAAACAAAAAACTCTAGAAAAACTAGAACTCTTGAGAAATCTTACGAAATATTAACTGTTTAGTAAATGCTGCTCTAAACATGAAAAATGTACAAAATTTTGACTTATAATAGTTTCTCTTTGACCTCATAGATTAAAATTTCCAACGTATTATTCAATTCACAGCCAAATTTACGTTTCTATAAAAATGAAATCAAATTTATAACATTCTCGTGGATGCCCCAATTCACAATTTTGTTGATGATACCACATTAGAATTAAGGTAAAGAAGGCAAAAATAAGCAATAGAACTTACAAGTCCTCGTTAAGGAAAAATATAAAAATTTGCAATTTCCTAGTATCACTACGTTAAACGGCGACTATTTTAAATCATATTAAAGGGAAAATCAGAAATAGCAATTCCAAGTCCCTTTTAAAGAAAAATATTTATATATTTGGTGCACAAACTGCCAGAAACCCTCGCATACAGTACGATCGGTTTTGTAATCAGTGTTCACATTGATTACAAAAGGTATTTTACGTTTTATCTGTACGACAAGCGTTTTTCACGTTGCTGCTGATTTTTGTATTGCACATTTTTATCAAATTAATGCAGTTCAGCTACTTAAGTATTTCAAATTAAGTTGAAATTTGCATTTCCTATTGACAGCATAACTACATCGAGAGGTGACTATTTTAAATCATATTAAAGGGATAATAAGAAATAGCAACTCCATATCTCTGTTAAAGAAAAATATTTAATTATTTGGTGCACAAACTACGGCAAACCCTTGAATACAGTTCGATCGCTTCTGTAATTAGTGTTAGCATTTATTATAAATGGTAATTCACGATGTTCGTACGACAAGCGTTTTGCACGTTGCTGCTGATTTTTGTACTGTACACTTTTCTCAAACTAATGCAGTTAAGCAGTTAGTGTTTCAAAATAAGTTAAAATTTTCATTTTCTATTGTCACCGTAGCTACATTAAGAGGCAACAGTTTTAAATCATATTAAAAGAAAACTAAGAAATAGCAACTCCATGTCCGTGCTAAAGAAAAATAAACCACATTAAAAGGAAAATAGGGAATAGCAATTCCACGTCTCTGTTAACGAAAAATATTTAAATATTTGGTGCACAAACTTCCAGAAACCCTCGCATACAGTTCGATCGGTTTTCTAATCAGTGTTCACATTGATTACAGAAGGTATTTCACAATGTCCGTACGACAAGCGTTTTGCACGTTGATGCTGATTTCTGTACCGTAAATTTCTCTCAAACTAATGCAGTTAAGAAGTTACTCAAGGATTTCAAAATAAATTAAAATGTGCATTTCCTATCGTCGTCGTAGCTATGTTAAACGGCGACTATTTTAAATCATATTAAAGAGAAAATAGCAGAAATAGCAGTTTTACTCCACTGTTAAAGAAAAATATTTAACTATTTCGTGTGCAAACTGTCGGAAACCCTCGCATTACAGAAGGTATTTCACGATGTCCATACAACAAGCCTTTTTCACATCACTGTTGATTTTTGTACTGATAATTTTTCTCAAACTGATGCAGTTAAGGAGTTACTCAAGTGTTTCAAAATAAGCTAAAATTTTCATTTTCTATTTCACAGTAGCTACGTTAAGACACGACTATTTTAAATCATATTAAAGGGAAAATAAGAAATAGCAATTCCACCTCTCTGTTAAAGAGAAATATTTAAGTATTTCCGTGCAAATTGCGGGAAGTCTTCGAATACTGTTCGATCGCTTCTGTAATTAGTGTTAACATTGATTACAGAAGGTATTTCACGATTTTCGTACAAAAATCTTTATGCATGTTGCCGCTGAGTTTCCTCCTGTACATGTTTCTTTCAAATTAATGCAGTAAGGAGCTACTCAAGTGATTCAAAATAAGTTAAAATATCCATTTCCTATTTCACCGTAGCTACGTTAAGAGACGACTGTTTTAAATCATATTAAAGAGAAAATAAGAAATAGCAATTCCACGTCTCTTTTAAAGAAAAATATTATTAATTAACCCTTGCATACAGTTTTTGTAATCAGTGTTAACATTGGTTACGTAAGGTATTTTACGATGCCCGTACGACAAGCGTTTTTCACGTTGCTGCTGATTTTGGTACTGTAAATTTTTCTCAAATTAATGCAGTTAAGCTCAAGTGTATCAAAATAAGTTAAAATTTGCATTTTCTATTGTCACCGTAGTTACGTCAAGAGGCGACTATTTTATATCATATTAAAGGGAGAATAAGAAACAGCAATTGTACATCTCTGTTAAAGGAGATTATTTAAATACATGATGCACAAACTGCCGGAAATCCTCACATACAGTTCGATCGGCTTTGTAATCAGTGTTAACATTGATTACAGAAGGTATCTCACGATGTCCGTACGACAAGCGGTTTCACGTTGCTGCTGATTTTTGTACTATAAATTTTTCTCAAATTATTGCAGTTAAGGAGCTACTCAAGTGTTTCAAAATAAGTTAAAATTTCCTATTGTCACCGTAGCTACGTTGAGGGGCGACTATTTTAAATATATTAAAGAGAAAATAGGAAATAGCACTTCCACGTCCCTCATAAAGAAAAATATTTATATATTTCGTCCACAAACTACGGGAAACTTTTGCATACAGTTCGATCGCTTCTGTAATTTATTAATGTTAATATTTATCACAAAAGGAATTTCACAATGTTTGTACGACAAACCTCTTAGCACATTCAATTTCTCTCAAATTAATGCAGTTAGGGGACTACCAAGGTGGCTTAATATATCTTATAATTGGCGTTTTCTACTGTCGCCGTAGCCACGTCAATAGCCTCCTAGTTTATATTATATATTTATATTATACTTTTTTTTTCCCATTCATTCATACTACCGTCCCCCCCCCCTCCCCGGAACCGCTTTCGCATTACTTCAAGGGGGTGCGGGCGTCCCTTACACACTAACCATTCATGCAGCATGCACCCTAAACTTAACTAACTGAAATGCGGTCGCCCCAGCCGGGATTCGAAACCACGCGGGAACAAGCGCAATTCAGTGTGACCTCGAGTGGCAACGCGTTTCTGCGCTAACCACCGAGATCCCTTATATATATATATATATATATTATACTAGGAGAAAAATGAAATAGCCTTCCACGTCCCTGTTAAGGAAAATGTTTCCTGCACACACGCGTAAAATATGCGCATAAGACTCGATCGCTTTTGTAATTAGTGTTAATGTTGATCACAGAAGATATTTCACGACATTCGTACGACAAGCGTGTTCGCACATTGCTGCTAATTTTTATACTGTAAATTTTACCGAATTTTATGCAGCTAAGGGGATACTAAAGTAGCTCAAAAAAAATTAAAATTAGCGTTTTCTATGGTCATCGTTGCTACATCAGTAGACGAGTTATGGTGTTTTAACCAATAGGCAATATAATATCCAATTTACTTAAAATCTAAATATTTTCGAATATTATACATATTGCTTTTTTCGGTGGCTGCAGTTCGCTTTTCAGGGTTTCGGTAGACCGCCCTACACCCAGTAAAAGAACAAACAAATGAATGTAATGGTTAGTTAATGAAGGAAAAAACGAAGAACTATGGTGTTCTGAAATTGCTTCATTCACGACTGTATAATATGTAGGATACGGAACTACGTCACCTTACGGAGAAACCACGTAATCAAGGAATTACCCGCCTAAGCACGCATACATCTTAAAATTAGTTGGGAAACAACCAATTGAAATTTTTCAAATTATGTAGCATATTCTATAAGAAAGAAGTTGATATTTGTATAGGAAGCGTGATATAAATTTGTTTAACTCTAAACTGCCAACGCAAATATATATAATAACATTGTCTGAACATTGATGACATATTTCCAGTTTAATGGGACATCTTTCAGCTTTTTTTTAAATACCAGTCAAATATAGCACATTTTCTTAAAATGTCATTCAAATTTTAATTAATAGATACAGTAAACAAGCGGATTTCTGAATTATTTGTGTCTGTGTTCCACAATTTTTTTTTCTGGTTTCAGACCTACTTAATGTAATGATATATTTAGTTGTTGCTGCGTCAATATGATATCAAGATACTGCCTCAATTTTAAAGTTGCAGAAACTGATAACGACGGTATATGACGTGCACATTCAATATGGAAAGAAAACGAACCTGTATCTATATCAGCTATTTTGAAAAAGTATTTCTTCACTAAATTTTTGTTGGCTATATACCAGTTTGGTTTCCATTTTCTTTAAATCTTACATAATCTCGCTTTAATATGGCGTCATGACTGGTTAATGGTGGCCTGATACTTTAGAAGTTAATTTCCAAAAAAAATTGGTTTGTAAGGAGGAGGAAAAGAATAACAAACACAAAATTAGAAATAGTTTTTAACATTGAACATGTAATCAATAAAACAAAAGCTAGATGTGTCAAAAAACCAAATAGATATAAGCACAAGAACAAATGAATAGTACTCGGAATATGTACCAACAATATGGAGGGAAATGCTTCGCTTGAACGTTCCCGTACTTCAAACTTTTTTTCTATATGTTGACAATTCATAGTTATAGCTCTCTGATAAAATTAATAAGATTATAGATTTACAAAATATATAATGTAATCTTTTAATTTCTAATCTGCAATCTTTGAACCAACAGTCGCAGAGCAATGGAAACCCTTAAAATTGGTTTGTAGCCAGCACTTATAAGATCGTAAAAATCCATATTTACATTCTTAAAAGCTTAATTGCAGACAAAGTAAAACGTGTAAAAGCATTAATTAAATATCGAACCTTTACTTATTGTAGATTATTGTATTTTAAAAGCATGCTAAAGGATATAAATTTACTTAAACACGATAATTTCGAAAAAATGATCCAAATTTCAAGTTCTCATTATCTTATTACACGCCTTACCGTCGAACAGTTAAACCTATCTAAACAATTGTATAAAAACATGCTACCGCTAGCGTATTTCCGTTGAATTATCATTATCGGCAGCGCTCTGACGCTTACAAAGTTTATTACAAGAATTTAATATAGGTACTTGTTATATGCAACTAAAATTTTTTGAGAATATTTAAGCAAACCAAAAAAGCTTTAATTTCTTTGAGTAATTGTTTAAACGAGTAAATGGTAAACGACTGTTAGGTAGCATTGAAGCCGGTAATATATTTCCTGTGGAAGTATTTGTTTAAACAAATTTAATAAACGTTATTTCGTCATCCCCATTAAAACTTTAGTTTTTTTTCTCGTTTGGGGTTATAAATTAAATGATTTGGTGTATTTCTCCATTATCGAAATATTTCGTCATCCACATTATACATATATCGTTTTCTACTCGTTTGGGTTTGTGAATGAAGTAATTTGGTTGATTTCTCTATTAAGGATTTCGTTATTCACATTAAAAATATTATTTTATCCTCGTTCGAGCTTGTGAATGAAGTGATTTCCCCATTATTTAATTTTTTTCTAATCCAAATTAAAAATATCGTTTTTTAGAACTGGTTACGAAATGTTTTATTGTGCTGCTGCATTCCGCTGGCTTATTTTCGGTAACTTATGTATCATACTGTTCTAAAATGTTACGTTTTCCTATTTAACTAAGACTACATCTCCTTTTTTAAATCAACCAAAGCAAAGGGTTGTAACGCTAGTTTAGTTTTGCCACTTCAAAGGAATTAAAGATTTATTTCAATTGTCGCCCTTGGGTTGATTTCTATTTTATTATTTTTAAAGATTAAGTTATTGGAGGTCAGTTTTGCAAAGCCTCTGAAAGTTCCCATTGTTTCGCTTGACGTACTTATGTAGTCTGGATATGCCGATCGAAAACAGTTCTTGGAATTCTTCGTTGGCAGAATGGCCGGAAGTTCCACGTGTAAGAATTTTGTTCTAGAACAATTTCGTTGGGTGTGAGTTTTTGCGGCAGAGGGAATGCGAGTGAACGCTAGCTTCTGAGAGTGAGAGTGAACGCACGTGGTTTTTGGAAACCAGGATGTTGGAAGCTTTCTTCTACTAAATGAATATATCGTATCGTTTTTTGCCTTAGGCAACAAATCTCCGACTTGTGTCGTATTAAAAATATTAGAAGGGTGTCAGCTTTTTGTAAAGACAATTCAGTGAAATTGTTCTCTCGACTTGTGTCGGATTAGCCTATTGTTTGAAATTGGTGACACATAATACAAAAACAAAGATTACATTCAAAATAGTAATACTTATGGTTGAATAAAAGGGTAGTTGGAACGTTCGAACAAGAAAGGCCCCTTGTTTGCGGCATTTATTTTAAGGAACAGATCTACGCAATCAGTCACATTCTAGTTTACAAAAATTATAATTTATAATCACACTTTATAGTTAACACAAAAATAAATTGCAACTGGCGACGAATAGAATGAAGCCCAAAGCAAGCTTTCACAGCACTATCACAATTTCTCCTACCTTAGGTTTATTCGGTAGGGGAGTAGAAAGAGACACAACTGGGGTGTTCCTAGGTTTTTCGGGAAGCAAGAATAATTCGTAGGCACGCCCCTGAAGACTGGATCACGAGGGAGACAACGCTACGGGCCAGGACATTTTTGGACGAAAAAAGAAAGACAGGAACTTCAAGAACCAAAATCTCCGCCGCTGTAGGTGATTATCACTTGCAACGGCTCGCAGGAGACTGTCACGGAGTTGAAGGCTTCTAATCCCACACAAGTCGAGAGAACAATTTCACTGAATTCTCTTTACAAGAAGCTGAAACTCTGCTAATATTTTTAATCTGACACAAGTCGAAGATTATTTTGCCTAAGGCAAAAAACGATACGATATATTCATTTAGCAGAAGAAAGCTTCCAACAACCCGGTTTCCAAAAACTACGTCCGTTCAATCCCAGAAGCTAGCGTTTACTCGCATTCCCGTTGTACTGCAGTCTTCTTTAATGTCAGCCAGGTCTTCCACAAGGTCTGGCATAAAGGTCTCTTATTCAAACTAAAACGGATCCTCCCGCACTCTTTTTACAGCATTATCAGATCCTACCAGGAAGAGCGATACTTCCAAGTTGAGTTTGGAGATGCTGTTTCGGACCGCTATCCAATAAAATCCGGTGTGCCTGAAGGTAGTGTGCTGGGGCCAGTTTTATATACCTTGTACACAGCCGATATTCCCTATCCCCAACACAACCATTGCAACATATGCCGACGATACGGCAATCCTCGCCACACACCATGATCCCAATCCGGCCGCCCAATCTCTACAGCAGACCATTAACATTGCCTTTGAATGGTTTACAGAATGGCGATCCAAATTAAATAGTCAGAAGTCTGTGCAAATCACCTTCACCAAACGCAGAGGCCTCGCCCCTGGGGTTACAATAAATAATCAAGCCTTACCGCAAACAGATTGTGTGAGTATTTAGGACTGCACTTCGAGAACACCTTAACTTGGCGAAGCCACATCTAGACGAAGAGGAAACAGCTCAACCTAATTCAAGTCTTATTACTGGATACTAGGTCGTAAATCTAGGCGGTCACTCTCCAATAAACTCCTGGTCTATAAATCCATTCTAAAAGCTATCTGGAGTTATAGAATCCAGCTTTGGGGTACCGCGTCTAACATTGAGATATCAGAACGGTTTCAATCACTCTTCGTATCATCGGTGATGGCCCCTACTATATCCCAAACAAAGAAATCCGAGAAAACCTTAATATCAAATCAGTTAAAGAAGAAGTAGCGCTCCGCGATTAGAACAGCACCTCAATCACCACCCGCTGCCACTGCTTGATAACAGTTACCAAGTGCCTAGACTTAAGCGTTTCAAGCCTTTGGATCTTCCTTACCGCTTTTGAGTTGTACCTATTTGTTCTATATACATGTATAAGAAAATGTATTAGGAGGAATGCCACTGGGCGTTTGCTCCTCATGTACATTCCACTGTAATTAACTGTCTTATTTAAATCTGATTTGCTTATTGTTATAACTAACAGACTGCAAATAAACGTTATTAAAAAAATTCCCTCTGTCGCAAAAACTCACACCCAACGAAATTGTACTAGAACAAAATTCTTACACGTGGGACTTCCTGCCATCCTGCCAACGAAGAATTCTAAGAACTGTTTTCGATCGGCATATGCAGACTACACAAGTACGTCAAGCAGAACAATGGGAACTGTCAGAGGCTTTGCAAAAGTGATCTCCCATAACTTAATTTTTAAAAATAATAAAATATCAATCGACCTAAAGACGATAATTAATATTTAATAATAAAAACTTTAATTACAGGGGTTAATACAGGGTTAGTTGAGTTAGCTGCTGCCAACCAGCCTGCACGCTATTAACTTTTGAAACAGAAAGACAGACAGAGAGAGAGAGAAAGGTCCAGTAGCTATCAAGCTTGAAAATACAAACAACAAAATTATACTCTTTTTAGTTACCTTAGCAACCCCTTAATGTTTGAAAATATGTTACACAGTAAAACTAAAGAATATGAAAAATATAATACCTAAAAGTATTAATCTTTCTGAATTTAATAGTATGAATAAATATCACTGTTAATATTGGAACATTGTATTAAATCAATTTTCTATTCGTGAAATTTTAAATCATTTGTAATTGCAAAAATTCCACCTTTGAGTAGGGGAACATAATAAACACTGATAGTGGTAATGTAAACGTTTAAATATCTTATAAAGTAGTTATCAGGAAACGAAGGGGCTGATGGGTAAGTTGATTAAAACCTGTGGAAGTGAAGATAAGATCCGAAATGACATAAAGCTGCCTTTGAGTTTAGTGTAATATTTTTTGTTTTCTCAAGTTTTTATAACCGAAACCTCAAAATGTGAATCAGCGAACAAGACATAAAACAGAAATTAAAATAGCATTTTTGTGTTTATACTGTGGGTCCACAAGTAATTAAATAAAAGTGTTCATCCTAGTAATGTTGGTTTTATAATCTACACCAGATTAGCAAAATGCAATAAGAAAACATCCCACAGCCTCGAAACAGGTTCTACAGAGGCTGCTTGATTTTGACTTTTAAGATTTACTATACAGACATCTCTATATTTTCCAAATCAAATAAACATTTATTTATAGGAATTACTTCCCGGCGTAAATAAGATAAAATCACCACTAAAGCCTTATTTGCTGGGTGGAATAATGACACTGTTGCGTAAAATTGGTTTAAAAAATTCACAAGAGTCATACGTCCAAACAATAAAATTTTAATTGACCAATTAAACATATTAGACATTAGAAGATAAAGGCAAAACGGCCATGGCATTTATGAAATTGGAAAATCGATTAAGCATAAAGACAATCAATTTTACACAACTGCAGTTGCATTTTCGTAGGAGAAAGCAATTCAGCTGGTAATGAAGCGATGATGATGGGAATCCGGTGCATTAAATCTTATTGCCACCCGCCTTACAACCGTCGTTGTTTCCTTTTCCGCCACCAATAACAATCGCAATTCTTAAGTGTTTGCATTTACAAAATCAACATTTTTTATCATCTGCAGGCCACCAAATTTGCCACGTGCCATATGCCGTCTGAAATATTTATTTTGTATCTTCCGCTTCCTGGTTTTCTATCTGTCGCTATAAATAAAAAACGCCTAGGTACTACAATAAAACAGCATGTGTATAAGAGCCCTTAAAAAGCCCACGTGCTCATTTTTTACCTTGTAGGGGTTGCTGAATAGTTTTAAGATTTCCTACTAGTGAAACTCAATATTTTCGCATCTGTTGGAAAGGGCCACAAAAAATAATCGTATGGCGAATGCGTGTGCATTCGATTTAAAATGCAGGAACGTCTTTCACTTTTATATAAAATATGCTGGGTTCAAGAAGGTTATAACAGCGTTGCAGGTAGAATAATTTGCAAAAGTAAATTAACGTTTGTTATTCTTCGCGCTTTGTTTAACGCGAATTAATTCGTTATGAAAATTAATACCAAATTCCTTGACATATTTTCTCAAAACGAGCTAATGATCATAATTTTAACCTGTGGGCAATTAGAAGATTCTATTATAAAAAAAAACACTTAACAAAAAGTCTCACGGAATTTATCAAGCAAATTATACATATTTGCAAGGTTGGGCGTTTGTGCAATAATGTCAAAATGCATTCATGTGTAAACCACCGAAATGCAGTGCGGTTGGAACTTGTCGAATTGGCTATTTAAAACGAGTGTTTGGTTTTGGATATGCTAAATTTGGTAGATAGCTATTTTTAGCTCGCCAAAACGCATTGATGCCAATAACCGGATAATATAAGTTTAGCTGCACAAGCTAGGCATACGTGAGAGATTTAAGTTTTATATTTTATACTTACTGTCACGGTCTTTTCACTTTTACTAAACAGTTTCAATATAATTGCAAATTATAAATTAAATTACCTGCTTTTGTTGAGAAAACGTGCATTTCTGATTTCTAATTTACATTATAAAACTAATATCAAGGTCTAAAATATAATGCATTTATAAATTTATAACTAAATTTTACAACAGTGAATCACATTTCACTTTCAATAGGTTAAAGGTAGCATTAAATATAACAAAAACATTACAGCTGTGGTGGATTTCAGAAATTGAATATTGAAGTTATAAACCTTTATTGAAGAAAATTCAGGAAATATCAATTTAAAACCAACAAGCAGTTGTTATTACACAGAAGTAATATAGTGATGTTAATGATATTTGGAGAATACCTTTACGAATGTATACTTTAGCAGATTCCTATGTGGAATTTTAGAACATTACAAAATATACATTTATATCATAAATAAGAAAACAGCAGTCTAAAACTGTATATGAGTTTTTTTCAATGAAAAAGTGTAGCACAACTTGGTTTGGTTAGCTATAGCCGTAATAAAGTAACATTTAATCTTGGAAACCTTTAGAAAATTCTGTTTCCTTCTGTTACATTCAGGAAATATAAATTTAAAAGCACCGAGCCCTGGTTATAACAGAGAAGTAATATAGTGATGTTAATGAAATCTATCTAAAGAATACCTCTATGAATGTATACTTTAGCAGATTCCTATATCGAATTTTAAAACATTAGAGAATATACATTTGGATCAAAAATTGGGAAACAGCAATTTAAAACTTCTTCTTGAATTCTTTCCACAGAAAAGTGTAGTACAACTTTGTTATACCACAACTTCTGGTACTAGAATGTTTGTTCGCTATAGCAATAATAAGGTAACATTTAATGTTAAAAACCTCTACCGAAAAAATTCTGTGTTCTTCTGTAACATTCACGAAATATAAATTTAAAACCATTGAGCCCTGGTTATTACGGAGAAAAAATATAGTGATGTTAATCATATCTAAAGAATACCTTCACGAATGTATACTTTAGCAGATTCCTATATCGAACTTTAGAAAATTAGAAAATATACATTTAGAAAAAATTAGGAAACAGCAATCTGCAATTTCTTTTTGAATTCTTTCCAGGAAAAAGTATAGTACATCTTGATGATAATAAGATTACTGATACTACACATGTTTGTTCGTTATAACCGTATTGAGGTAATAATTAATGTTGGAAATCTTTACCGAAGAAAATCCTGTTTCTTCTGTATCATTAAGAAAATATAAATTTAAACCCACCCAGCCCTGGTTATTACAGTGAAGTAATATAGTAATGTTAAAGATATCTAAAAAATACCTTTATGAAGGTATACTTTAGCAGATTCCTATGGCGAACCTTAGAACATTAGAGAATATACATTTGTATCCAAAATTAGAAAACAGCAATCTAAAACTTCTATATGAATTCTTTCCACGAAAAAGAGTAGCCCCACTTGGTTATAATAAGACTTCTGATACTACAAATGTTTGACGCTATAGCCGTAATA
>JABXWE010101887.1:0-22128 GCA_014611495.1 Limonius californicus
TAAAACCTTCGCGCCCGATATGTTTGTTGTAGTAACGTTCAGTTTTCGCCCAAATTAATTCTATTGCGTCACCTGTTTTGGAACCACTGACCACTGTAAGTGCTATCTCTTTTCGTTTCACAAGTTACCGCAATGCATTTCATAAACTTTAGAGCGGCAATTTGCAAGACTTGCGCTCGCTCTAATAGCCTATACGAACTAAGGAGCTAGAAAGAGAGCAATATAACTATATAAGTCTTGTGGTGGTTCCTACTACAAAGGGCCACCCGTCAAATAAGACACCCGAGTATACCGGCGAACGATATCTCACACATCAAGAGATTGGCTTGTTTGAGTATCACGAGAACGATGTGTTCCATATCCACTGCAGTCCTAGAGGTTGCTCTGGACCTGAGACTGAGAGCGTGCCTAGGGTTGCGGATAAAGGGTTTTGTGGAATGATATAGGCACTGGAACGAGCCACCACAGTATCCTGAAAGAGGTTATCCACAGAACGCCTCTCCTTAGGGCAGTGGTAGACTTCCATCAGCCCAAATTTATTTTCAAGAAGCACTACAGTGTCCCCCCAAACACCAAAGTTGCAGCCGAACCTGACATATCCATCTTCCCTGATGAATCCAAACAGCAGAAGGCAGAGGAGTAAGTATCTTCTTGAAAAAACCTGGACCTATGTGAAAGCGTAGCTATGCAAATTCATGATTCTCTTTCAAGCGGAAGTGATAGCCATAATGCAGGGTGTAAACACAATGCTGGAGCGTGGTATCCAAAATAAGACAATTAGAACAGCTAGCGACAATGGGGCGGCCCTACTGGCCCTGAACAAACAAATTGCAAAATAGAAAGAGTGGAGTAGGAAGGAAACGCAAAAACTAGACAGGCAAGCATATTCAACAACTCAGTGTAGCAGAAGATAGACAAACTTTTGAAATAGGTGTCACTAAACTCCGATAAGAGATAGCACCAACATAAGATGAAATATCAGGACAGTGGGCAGCCCTCGGACTAAGTGGACGTAGTTCATGCTGATAAGCATACTAATAGTGTTATTCTGTTTAATTGAGACCCTACCCTTTGTTTCTGGCAATCAAGCAACGTAAAAATATGTATGCAACCCAACCACCCCCTGCTGGCCCAACTTTATAAATAAATGAGATGTGACGACCATTGAAAAGTTGAAGAGGTTAGATCTCCTAAAAGTTTATTTACCCGGCAACCAGCAGGTTCGTAAATGCTAGGCACGAGGTTCCACAGGCAACTTCCACAGAAGCCTTTGTTGACAACACTTCGTAATCAAGCAGCGGAACGTCGAAGGATGCAATTACATCCTCAGATTAGTTCAAGCAAGCGG
The DNA here is from genome assembly GCA_014611495.1 of Limonius californicus. Classification (NCBI taxonomy): domain Eukaryota; kingdom Metazoa; phylum Arthropoda; class Insecta; order Coleoptera; family Elateridae; genus Limonius; species Limonius californicus. The sequence continues at coordinate 1,349 of JABXWE010101887.1, forward strand.
ACCAAGGTCGATCTTCTGGCAGATTAATTATCACAGTGCATAACCACCAGAGTTTTTGCAGTAACCACAAAAACCATATTCACCATTAAAGTCAAGGTTGCAAATGAGCGTACAAACATTCTTACCGCATATTTCCCGCTGAGGACTGAGGTAGAAGATATCGTGGAATACATCACCAATCAACTCATGCACAGAGCCAAGAACCTTCGCAACTGTAGAATCAACAGGGAAGCACCGACCTCAGAATTAAATCGCGGTGAACAATTTCTTGATTGTTCTTGAATCTATTATTATGTAATTAATTCAAAACAAAATTTATTTTATATGTAGGTATTGATATTTATTCTTTCTGTCTGTATTTTGACGAAATAAAGTTTACTATTAGGAAATAATGAAGTTTTACCGCGAATGATTAAACTATTGATGCTACATAAATTTTAAGAAATTTTCATATTAGATCTACAAATTACATTGGCATTCATTGTAAAAATACGCAAATTTACTTGTAATTGATTTTAGATGTATAATGGAAATTTACCGTTCGTTCCTAATTCACATTGAGATAATTCTCCTTTGATTTTGGTTTGATGCCAGATATCGCATGTAGAATATGTAAAGTTTGGTAAGGAAGACACATTTTTAACATCAAGTTTGACATCTTCATTCATATCAGATAAGGTATCCATATTTATATTCACACTTTTTTCTTCTGTAGTAAGTGGTTGTTCTTCTTTCTTATATGACCTTTTATAACCCTAAGGCAATAGGTTAGTAAACATTTCAAAAATGTTCAACTGTAGTTGTATAAATATGAGAAATCACTCACCTTTATTGTAAGAAAGTATAATAGTAAACAATGTTATTAGTGTTAGTCAAATACTTTTTTAACAACGCGTTGTTATCTAAAACAACTGTGAAGTCTGTTATGACACTCTTTCAGGTTATATAATCGATAAACAATTTATGTCATTTGAACTACTTTCGATTTCTATACAAGATTAATCAAAATAATAGTATATCAAGCATTAATGCTAAGGCGGTTTCAACTCTGTTAAAACAGTTAACAGAGCAAATAAAGTGAGATTATAATTTTTGTCACGCTAATCTTATCTCGATTTATGTAATATGTAATAATAAGAATACTTTTGTCTTTTGTTGAAGTAAGTATTGACTAACAGAAAGTTTGACTGTGGCAAACAAAAGTGGAATCTTTTTTTACATAGTTTATATTTACCCACTCTTATTACGGTATACATACATTTTCAACTACTTTTGTGCAAGCAATGGTACCTATAACTATTTAGCATGAGTTATGAACCATAACTAACTTTTTATTAATCGTATTGCCACAATAACTATCGAATTAATGTTATATAGTTAGCCGATATTATATGACTAATGTCAAACATTTATTATTTACGTTCAAGCAATTTTTAACAACGAGAAATAATATTTAAAGTGAGTAAAAAAACGAGTTTGGAAAGGGAATCAGAAAAATACGCACACCGCCAGAAGTAAGAAAAGCCGCCGAAATAACACGTAGGGTAAAGGTACACAAGAGTGCGCATCTAAGAGGTTTTTTTACTATAAAATAACCATATTTCAAAAATAATAGACTGCATTTGGCAAAAAAAGGAACCCACATACTTACAGAAGTATGTTATTTTCAAAAAATTAACAGAAGCTCATTAAAGTGCATAAAAAAGCACTTTATTAAAATAATGAAAATGCACACTCTTGTAGACCTTAATTCACAGGAGTGCGCATTGTGGAATATAAGAGTACGTAATTACAAACATAAGTCACATTCAAAATTTCCAGCCACATATGCAGTGCAACTTTCATGCCACCACTTCTGACATAGCATTGGCATTGATTCCAATCTCTTTAGGAGGATCGACAAATTGTTCTGCACAACCAGGACAGAGAACATCTTCACTTTTCTGATTGCATTTGTTACCTTTGCCTGCATTTGTTTTTTCTTTTCACATTTCTGCTTCGTTCCTCCTGATTTTTTCTTAATATTGTCCTTCTTTCCAGAAAGGTTTTCGGCAATTTTTCGTTTAACAGTTTTAGTCTTTGCTTTTGTTAGTTCTTCTAGCTTATCTTTATTTGGAGTACTACTCGTCAGGATTTCTGATTACTGGCTGTGTTTTCTTCTTTGCTGTTAATGTAGGAAAAGGTCTGAGTTCTTCAGGTTTCGTGGAACAACTTGGGCCTGCATCTTCATGTAGAATAGTAAAATTGGTGTTTTTTCTCTGGAGTTGATAGAATGGATATTTTTTTAAGCTGATTTTCATTGCTATCTTTAGTAACCTGGTTATAATTATTATGGGATTCTTCTACAATATCTTCCACCTCTGACAAGTTAAAAATGTCGATATTTTTATCATTTATGGCTGATCCAGTTTTACTATTTAAACTTTCATTACCTGACAGAAAAGTGTCTTCTTCAAAGATAATTTCTGCTTGTGATAAGTCAAAATTCTCAAGAAGAATTGTTTGATATAGTGGTAATCCATTTTGGTCAAAACCCATTTCCACAATCACTGTTCCATCTTCGGTTTGGTTTCCCATAATAGTACCATTAAAAACATCTTCGTTTTCTCCAGCACCATTTAATTCTTCGCCAGATCCAACATTGGCTATATTTTGCTCGTCAGTATCCAACACAGAGTTATTAATTTTTGGGGAACCCAAGTTTTCTATAGCTCTGTCTGTAACCAGCGAGGGACTAAAATCTTCATCATCAAATTTTTGCGGATTATAGGGCCAAATGCTTGTAGCTTCAAAAGCCTTCTCTGCCTTTCCAATATTTGAAACAGTATTGTATGCGGTTTTAAATAAACCTGCTACATGTTTTGAGGTAACGGGCTTCCCAGGGCTAGACACTAACCAGTTTTCAACAACTTTGCTGTAAGCAGTTTTAAATGGCCCATAATATCACCTGTTGATGGGTTGGATTTTGTGACTCGCGTACGGTGGGAGAGATAACAAATGTATATAATAACATCAAGACTTCTGTGTGAGGAGTGATGGTCTAAAAGCAGAAGCGCCGATTTTTCAGGAGATGGTTTAACATTATTTCGGATATGTCTTATCCACTTCAGAAAAAGTTCGGAATTAATAAATCCTGAGTCTGAAATCATGCAGAGTTCCTGTTGGTGCCCCTTGGAATAAATCTTGATTCATTCTTTCTTTTAAGAATCAACGCTGGTGGAACATAATATCCAGCGACATTCATGCAGCAAACTGTGGTAACCAGTTCTCCTCGTTCTCCATTAGAGACTTTACCGACATGTTTTTTGCCCTTCACACTTAGAACGTTTAGAGTCTTGTTTGGAACAGTTGATATACCTGTTTCATCCATGTTAAAAATTTGATTGGCAGAGAAATTGTATTTTTCATACATTATTTGCAGGTTTTTAAAAAATAATTCAATTTGAGGTTTATTGAAGCCTAACATCCTACCTACGGAACATTGCTCAGGTTTACGTGGTATGATATTATTTCGTTGACAAAAACCTCGCACCCACGTCTCACTCGCCCTCTTCAAGCTTTCATTAAAATAGTGCTTTATTTTATTGGCATTACCAAACTGAAAGGCGAAAGTCATTAGATCTTGCATGGTTATACCATAAAAACGTCGATCCATTTCTTTGACATATTCCGCCAGTTCAGTTTCTTTTTCTGGTGAAAAAACTGTATTAAAGCGTCCCAAGGATTTAGGCACAGTGTTACATTTTAATCTTTTTCTTAAAGTAGATTCTGGTATATTCAACTCCCTGACAATGCTTTTTTTTTACAGCCTTCCTGCAATTTTCTACGTATTTCTTCCATTAATTCTTTTGTAAACACCAGTTTTCTTGAACTTGTTCTTTTAGAAGTGCTCATTTTAAAACCTAAAAGATGAAAAAATTACGTTAGTTTGATTGCCCATTTACAATATTATTAACATTTTGAAAATGCGAATGTAGAATGTGAAGTGCGTAGGTACTCTTGTATATTTCCGCCGCATGGTAAATTTTAGCCTTTAATTAACGAACACACAGATACTGGAGTTCAACTTTTACAAAATACTTACCAAATATTACTATATTTCACTTGGAAACACTCAAACTATTGTTTAGCACCGTAACTTTAACTTAGGACGCTAATTTAGACCGCGTAAATGTTACAGCTGCGACAGCGGTTTGACAACTAATGCAAATATCTTCTATCTTGACACACCAGCCACGAAAACTGCAACATTAGAGAATTCTATACGTTTATACTAATTCGATGATTGAAAGCTAGATGGCCATAAGCGAAATTTATGGAAAATATTCACAATGCGTAGGTACTCTTGTAGACTGCGCGCTCTTGTATGACTTTACCCTAATCTGCACCAAAAATATGAAATGACATACAATATTTTAATTAGTTATCAAATACATATAAAACTTCATCCTTGTGGATATCCGACTCCATGCTTAGAAGTACACCCAATATAAATAACCAAGAATCTATAGAAACTTTTGCGAAATTACGAACATTCCTCAAACGGAAAACAGAATTATTCCGCTAAAAAGCCAAAACATTTACCCCAGAATAACTTAAAAAGATATAACCGAAATTCCAGATGAGAAATATCAGGCAACGAAGGTAATATCTTCTTTTAATTTGATCATTATTATAGTTTACTAAACTAACCTAATTTAAGTTGCCCTAATAATGGGCATAATGGGTGCTGGTGGCGCTGTTGAATTGTACTCCATGCAGATCACGGATATTCAAGATCTTGAATCCGCTTTTATGGTTACTCTACCCAATACAAAAACAAAAATCACAAGATTTGCCATAACTGGAAGTTTTTATAATATATGCAAAAAATATCTGGACCTCTGTCCTTCGCATACAGTGTAAACACCATTATATTACAGATTCGAAAATGGAAAATAATTCTGTCAAAGACTTGGCATCAATACATTTGGGCCTATAGACAAAGAAATCGTACCGGTTTTAGAATTACCCGATTACCACGAAAAAAAAAACGTGTAGTTCTATCAGTCCATAGCCAATTGCTGGTACTTCCACGTATATACAACCTACAAGAAACGAAACCATAACCTTATTAATTCGATACCTTCCATGCAGATCACAAACTGCTCACATTTTACATTTAATTTTTTTTCATTCATAATCGTGATCCTTGTTTGTACCGCTTGCACAGTGTCGAGGCGATGTGAGGAAAAACTAAGAGAGTTTCTGCTATGCATAAAGGGCCCGACTCTGCGCGTTACCGTACCTATTGGTGCGAAACCGTGCTTGACTTGCCTGGTGTGTGGTTGCACTTTACAGTTAACAAAGAAATGACAACTAGCGACTGAAGGTCGCTTTACGTCGCATAAAAAGGGTTCGGCGCTTTAATCCAATAAGATGAAATACGAAACAAGATTTCACAACATAATTAACAATTTGTTGTACCCTAGCTAGCACAATGGGGTGTTCCTAGGTTCTTCGGGAAGCAGGAAAAATTCACAGGCACACCCCTGAAGACTGGATCAGGATGACCAGGACTTTCTTTGACAAAAAGAAAGAAAAACGGGAACTTCAGGAACCAAAATCTCCGCCGCTGTACGGGATATCACTTGTAACGCCTCAAAGGAGACTGTCACGGGGTGAAGGCTTCTAATGCGACACAAGTCGAAGACTCTACTGCCTAAGGCAAAAAACGATACGATGTAATTATTTAGCAGAAGGCTGCTATCAACTCCGCTTCCCAAAACCACGTGCGTTCACTCCCAGAAGCTAGCGTTCACACCTTTTTTTTTGTCTTTTCATGATATCGGCGCCGAGATGGTAACGAGCAACCGGGTCGAGCGAAGGTGATAAATCGACTGACGAAAGAACGAAATGCGAACACCCAACAGCTGGAATATTTCATCATATTGTGAAATAGGCCGCAGGAGTTCTTGAACAAAATCTCCCAAGTGGAACTTCCAGGCCATTCTGCAAACGACGAAGTCCATGAACTGTTTTCAATGGGCATTAAAAAACTAAACAAGTAAGACAAACGGAGCAATGGGAATTTTCAGAGGCTTTGTAAAAGTGACCTCTCATTACTTAATCTTTAAACATAATAAAGAATTGACTTAAGAACGGCAATTTAAATAGGATTCTAATTCAGATGAAGCTGCAAAACTAAACGAACGTTACACCTGTTCCATTTTTCTGAATCATAGCTAGGCTTGAGGCAAAGCCAAGTTGCCTTTTGTATTTTCTTGGCATTCCGTTCCAAATTACCCACCGAAAAGAGATTTTTTTTATTTTCCTAGTATTTTTTTAACCTCAAATTTTCCATAAATATTTTTCATTAAAAGTGTTGTTGTCACTTCGATACCTGATAAATATTAATTGTACATATTTTTCTGTAATTATACTACAGAGGAGACAAGTTGATTGTTAAATATGTAATCATAATTTGTTCGAGAATAAATGTTAAATGTCAGATTTCAGGTTATTGAAAATTCAATTTACCATTAGATCCAATTCTCATTTTAACAAATTGCTACATTTGATTTGGCAAAGTTTATTTAGCGAAGATTAGGGACCAGCTTTAAGAAAAGTAGCTCATTGTTCCAAATAGCCACAGTTTACGCTATTTCTTCAAAATAGTTTAATAATTATTAAAGATCATGGTTTCTGCTAATCAGTTCACAAAACGATCGCAAATAAACTTCTACAATGTTTGTGCTAACAAGAAACCGATATATGTTTAATCATCAGTAATCAATACAATGCCACAATACACAAATTATAAACTGAATAAGATAAATTAAAATAAATAAATGTAATAGTATTATAATACTACACAAATACAAGATTTGCTCTAGAAACATAATTCCAGGCACATGAAAAATTTTGCAAACAATTTTGCCTGAACCATTTTCATAAAAACAACATTCCACTTAATATTTTAAAATTTTTAGAATGCTTATACCTATTAATAATATCCACTCATAAATGTTGCACTTAAACAGTTTCTTTCTCTCCTGTATGAGTTCTTATGTGTAGTGGCAAGTTAATATTTTGAGCACTTCCATAGTCACACTGATCGCACCTGAAAGGTTCTCTCCCGTATGATTGTTCATATGCATTTGCAGGCTATTATTATATGCACTTTCAAAAGCTACATATATTGTACTTTTAAAGGGTTTCTCCCCTGTATGAGTTCTCGTATGTTGTTGCAAGCAATTCTTGTGTGAATTTTCAAAGTCATATATATTGCACTTGTAAGGTTTCTCTCCTGCATGAGTTCTCATATGTCTTTGCAAGCTAATCTTTTGTGCACTTTTATAGTCACATATATTTCACTTGAATGGGTTCTCATATGTCGTTGCAAGTGAACTTTCTCTGCGCTTTCATAGTCTCATGTTTACACTTCAAAGGACTTTCTCCAGTGTGAGTTCTCATGTGTCTTTGCAACTGCACCTTGCTGCACTTTCATACTCACACATATTACGCTTAAAAGGTTACTCTCCCGTGTGAATGCTCATATGATTTCTCAAGCTCTTCTTAGGTGCACTTTCATAGTTACATATATTGCCCTTGAAAGATTTCTCTCCTGTATGAATTCTCATATGTCTTTGCAAGCTAATCTTATGCGCACTTTCATAGTCACATATATTGCACTTGAAAGGTTTCTCTCCTGTATGAGTTCTCATATGTAGTTGCAAGGTAGTCTTAAGTGTACTTGCATAGTCACATATGGTGCACTTGAATGGTTTCTCTCCTGTATGAATTCTCATATGTTGTTGCAAGTTATTCTTCTGTGTACTTTCATAGTCACATATATTGCATTTAAAGGGTTTCTCTCCTGTATGAGTTCTCATATGTTGTTGCAAGGTAGTCTTCAGTGCACTTGCATAGTCACATACAGTGCACTTGAATGGTTTCTCTCCTGTATGAGTTCTCATATGTTGTTGCAAGGTAGTCTTCAGTATACTTGCATAGTCACATACAGTGCATTTGAATGGTTTCTCTCCTGTATGAGTTCTCATATGTTGTTGTAAGTTATTCTTCTGTGTACTTTCGTAGTCACATATATTGCATTTGAAGGGTTTCTCTCCTGTATGAGTTCTCATATGTTGCTGCAAGGTCGTCTTTAGTGCACTTGCATAGTCACATACAGTGCACTTGAATGGTTTCTCTCCTGTATGGGTTCTCATATGTCGTAGCAAATGAAGCTTCAGTGTACTTGCATAGTTACATACATTGCACTTGAAGGGTTTCTCTCCTGTATGAGTTCTCATATGTTGTTGCAAGTTATTCTTCTGTGTACTTTCGTAGTCACATATATTGCACTTGAAAGGTTTTTCTCCTGTATGGGTTCTCATATGACTTTGCAAATGACTCTTGTATGCACTTTCGTAGTCACATATGTTGCATTTGAAAAGTTTCTCTCCTGTATGAGTGCTCATATGCTGCTTTACCGTACACCACATTATACATCTATAATCACATATGCTACAAGTGAAAGGTTCTTTGCCTGTATGTATTTTGGTGTGCCTCTGTAAACAATACTTCCACCCAAACCTATGTCCACATACATTGCACTTGTATGGCTTTAATGGAGACTCTATTATACTATGATCTTCATCATTACTAAAGATTTCAGTTTTTATATCTAATTCTTCACCTAATGATTCCAGTTTGATGGAACTCTCATTAACGTATTTAACACCATGCTTGAAACCGGACACTTCTGAAGGCAATCCCCATGTTTGAATCTCTTCCTGTTTTACTGTAACATACTTAGACGTTTACATGTGGATTATTGAATATTGCGGAAGTAACTAAGTACAAGGTCATTTATAATTTATTCCCAAGTTTTCTCAGGTTTAAACAAATACCAATTAAAAAATAATTAAAGGACTACCACACAGCATTAAACTACTAATATTTGGTAAATTTTAATGGAAATTTTCATATTATTAGAGTTGCTACAAATTACATTGGCATGCACTGTAATAATACCGATACTTTCTTATAATTGTTTTGTAAAAGGAAACTCTCTTTTATTATATCATTTATTAACACTATTTAACTTAGAATTGATTTTAGGTGTATATTGTAAATTTACCATTTGTTTCCAACTCACTCTGATACACTTCTTCCTTGATTTCAGTTGTATGACCGACATCGCATATAGAATCTTTAAAATTTGACAGCGAAGTCACACTGGTAACATTGGGTTTGACATCTTCATTCATATCAGATAAACTATTCATGTTGATATGCACACGTTTTTCTGTAGTAAACAATTGTTCTTCCTTGTTACCTGCCTATTTATAATTCAAGGGGGATAGGTGAGTAAACAATTTAAATATACTAAAATATAATTGTATAAAGTGAATACCACTCACCTTATGAAAGCGTAGTAGCAAAAAAATTTTATTACTGTTAGTGAAATACAGTTTAAAATAGCATTTTGTTATGTAGAGCAATTTTGAGGTCTGTCATAATATTCTTTCAGGTTAAGTGATATGGGGTGTGGTGGTTTATAAGTTTTTTGAACTACGTTCAATCCATGTACAAGATGAATCAAAAAATAGTGTAGCAACCATTGTGTTAAGCCGGTTTCAACTTGCTTAAAACAGTTCACAGAGCAATTGAAGTGAAATTAATGTTTATGTAAGTTTAATCTTATCTCAACTGACTTAATGTGTTGTCTTTGGTTGAAGTATTTGTAGGTACAGTATCGCTAACACAGTTTCCCGTTTTTCAATAGTGGTTGACTAGAATTCAATAGGTTTATCTTTACTTATGCAAATTGTTTATAATATTATTTACTACATTTATTTAATAGTTATCAAGGTACAGTTATGTCACTACCATTATGTATTTCTCTAGAACTCCAATAAAATATTTAATGATGAGTACCTACCTCGCATATTATTCGCTGAAGTCACAATCTTCCTATAAGTTGCTTAAAAAGTTTTCCATATAAATACAAATTCAATCAGTGCTACGGCAAACTTGGACAGTTGTACCATTTAATTAACAGAAAATCCCCTCTTAAATCAGAGTGGGCATGACAACCCATTTAGCCTGCATAAATAAGACTGATTTAGATAAAACATTTGTTGGGTTGTACCTGAGACGCCTCTCATGTACTTATTAATACGAAACTAGGCCAGGTTATGGCCTAGTTGCGGATTCTGCAAATCTGCCAAGACCGTATATTTTCTCATCAAACTACATGTTTCTAAGGTTTTATGTCTGAGACCACTTAATATCCCTGCCTATCCAAATAAATAGGAATTGATATTTGAAACATGAATTGTTTCTGTGTTGATGTATGTAATCCAGGAAAAGTTTAACATTATGTGGAATGAGGGCACAAATTATTCTATCCAGTTTTCCTTGAATGACGAGTTTATCAATACACTGTGCCTTTTGCTTTTCATTGTCGTTTAAAGTATCGACCGTTTCTAGTACGGCGGTGTTCGTTAGGTTGTGTATGTTCAAAAATCCTGAACTGAGATTCGATGAGGTTCACCACTGCGTTTTCTGTTGTACTCCGTTATATAGAGTAGCGTCATTTCAGATAAAACCTTCCATTTCAAAAAAATCAAAAGAATTATGCAATGTTTCTTGTATGTACGTATTGTATTGAAGCGGTGCAGATGTACCACCCACACCACTCAGGCCATAGGCTCATTGTACAGTCCGCCCTGTTAGGGCTCGTCTCCAGCCCAGTGCCCATCGCAAAAGGCTAGCAGCCGGTTTAAGAGGATGAGCTGTAAATCTTTTAGTTCCAGTATTCCATCCCCAAGATATTTGTGCCGCAGCCTCATAAGTTTGAGGCATTGGCACATTGTGGGAAAAGAGGATTCGTCCTCTTCACAGCATAATATGCAAGTGGGATCGTCTATAATGCCAATCCTATGTAGGTGTTTGTTCAGGTGACAGTGGCCCGTTAGGAGTCCTGTTAGGGTCCCGATTTGCTTTCTGTTAAACTTTAGAAGCTCTTGAAACTTTGGTAGGAGTTCCTATCCAATAAAGAATTTAGCGTGCCTAGGTCCGTGTTGCGACGACCAGTCATGAGCGAATTGGGTTTTCACCCACTTCTTCATTTCTAGTTTTGCATTGCATTGTGGTGTTCCGAGAACTGGTTCTGTTCCGAACGGATGCCCATTAGAGCCCGGTTTGGCCAGCGTGCCCTATCTTCGTTACCATCGATGTTGCTGTGGCCTGGTACCCACAGCAGTTTTACTGAGTTATGTTCACAGAGTCGCATCAGAGCCAAACGACATTCAAGCACTAGCTCTGATGTTACTATGCATGACTTTAGGGCTTGGTGAGCTGGTTGGCTATCCGAGTAAATGTAGATATGTTTATTTGTGAAACTTCTTTCTAGGATTTCATGGGTGCAAGCCAGTATTGCGTATACTTCGGCCTGGAAAACGGTGGCGTACTTGCCGAGAGAGAATGAATGTTTTAATCTTGGTGATTCGCCATAGACACCTGCGTCTGTACCATCATGGGTGTTAGAGCCATCTGTGAACTATACAGAGCCCTTGGGAGTCAGAAGGTTGCAGTTTTGTGTGCTCTACTGTTCTCTAGCGACAAGGACGTTTTTGTAAGGTGTATTGAAGGAGTATCTGGGGAGCATACGGTCACTTCTCATATTGAAGATGACATGGATCTCTGCCAACCTCGGCAAGACGCCCATGTACCCCAGTGGTACCCCAGCATTTGACCACTACCCAGCACACTTGAGTCTATAAGCTGCCTTCGTAGCCTCAGCCTCAATCAATATGTGAAGGGGCGCAAGTTCAAGAAGTGCATGCAGAGCCGAGGTGGGGGCAGTTCGCATTGCTCCTGTCACTCCTAGGCACGCTAGTCGTTGGAGTTGACCAAGACGTTTTCTTGTACTTACTGTGGTGGTAGGGGCACAAAGGCCACATAGGTGAGTAGGGGCCTTATTACCGCCATGTACATCCACATGATGACATTCGGTTTCAGCCCCAAGTTTTCCCAAAGGTGCGCTTGCACATCCAGAAGGAGGCAATTGCTCTTTGTATTTGTCTTTCTGAGTGCTTTCTTCAGGTGAGTTTAGCATCCAGGATTACTCCTAGGTACTTAACCTTCCCGGCCGCCCTCAAAGAAGTACCAAATAGTTGTGGTTCTTGAAATGCCACAATCCTCCTTCTTTTCGTAAAGAGTACTAGTTCGGTGTTGGTAGGGTTAACCGCCAAATTGTGCCTTCTGCACCATGTTTCTTCAATTTCGAGAGCATTTTGGGTTACCCCACAGATTGTGTTTGTAAATTTTCTTATAGCTAGGATGGCAAGGTCATCTGCATAGCCTTGCGTGTAGATGCCAGCTTCCACGTCGTCCACGACGAAGGATCACATGAGAGGAGAAAGTACTTCTCCCTGCGGACGCCCCTGCCTGACGGTCACCCTAACGGTAGTGTCATTGAGAGTGGCAATGGCTTAGCGGTTTTCTAGCATTGCTCTTATCCATCGCACGATAGATAGCTCGATTGCATGGTTCGTGGCGGTAGTGCACATTGATTCGAAGCCCGTATTGTCAAAAGCGCCTTCGATATCTAACAATGTGCCAACGGACATTTCTTTGTGGTTAAGCGCCTTTTCGACTCTAAGGACGATTGGGTGAATGGCCGCTTCCACAGATTTGCCCGTCTGGTACGCATATTGGTGAGGGTGTAATGGCGATACCATCAGTGCGCCATCTCTTATGTACCTACCTACCAGCCTCTCGACCGTTTTAAGTAGGAAAGAGGTTAGGCTGATAGGTCTGAAAGATTTGACCGTGTCATGGACAGATCGACTAGCTTTTAGAATTAACACTACCTTTATTGATTTCCAAGGTACTGGTAGGTACCGGGAGGAAAGGCAGGTTCTGAATATGTGATGTAATATAGAGGTCTGATAAGCATGTCCAGCCCCTCTTGAAGGAGGGCCGGAAAAATGCCATCATTCCCAGGAGTTTTGTATGGATCAAATAATGCAATAGCCCATCTGATCTTTTCCTGCGTTGCCACTTTCGAGGCAATCTCCCAATCCATTGGGTTACCGCCAATGTGACCGGTGGTGCCTCCTCGTCTTCAGCCGTTGAGCCGGGGAAGTGAACTTCCAAGAGGTGCATTAGAGTCTCCTCGTCAGTGGCCCTAAGGTCATCAGAAGGGAGCCTCAAGCACTCTAACCTTGCTCTGGAATTTTTTGAGAGTACTTTGTGCAGACGCTGAAGAGACGTCAAGGGACGGCTACTACTCCTTGTCAATAACTTTATTGATTTACTTATTGCTGACTGTAAAGCAGATTGTAAATAGAAATATGACGACAAATAATAAAAGAAAAAACTTTGTGCAGTCGCGCTGCCTCTGGTAGGCCTTCAACGCTGTAGCAGAAAGCCTTCCAAGCCTCTCGTTTGGATCTAAGGTAAGATTCCTTGTAGTCGCGTTGAGACCGTCGATAGAGGTCCCAGTCGTCTATAGCGTGTGTAAGCATCACCCTATTCAAGAGCCTGCGTGTTTGCCTGCGCAGTTTTTGGAGTTCGGAGTTCCACCAAGGTACTTTCCTCATCCTTTTAGAATGGCGTAGAGGGCAGCTACTTTCGTAAGCTGCCGTAATCGCGTTGTTGAGGGTTAATAGATTGTTTTCCACTTCTCTTATCGTACGAATACTGTTTGGAAACCCTTGCAGCCCTTCTGAAAGGGCCTCCTTAAAGGAAGTCCAATCCGTAGACTAGGGTTTTTGTACACTTCCTTATTGTGGAGGCTTGTGTTTAGACTGAGCCGTATGTATCCGAGAGAGACGGTTCTGACGATACATGCCAACCCTTGGTCCATCGGGCTAGCGAGCTAGAACCCAGAGTTAGGTCGATTACTTCTTGTCTTCAAGAAGTAACAAAAGTGGGGGAACTGGCTCGATTGAGTATCTGTATGGCTGTAGCGTACAGGTAGGTACTCTAGAAGATCTCTTCCTCGGATGTTGACATCTGAACTGCCCCAGATTGTATGGTGGGCATTTGCGTCACATCCAATTAGCAAGGGAAGGTGATTGTCCTTGCAGTAGTTGACTACCCTTTCGAGTAGTAGTTGACTACCCTTTCGAGTTCTCAAGACTGTGGCGGGCTGGGGGAGTTATAAGGTAGGTAGGCTGAACACTGAACAGACTACGAGGTTTGTTTTCTTGCCGTCTCTTAAAAGACTAACTCTTATGTCTACCAGGTCTCTGAAACAAAAATCTGGTATTAGTTGAGCATTTAACTTCCTTGAAGTATAGATACATGCTCTTGGATTCGATTTAGAGTAGGAATGGACAATTCCGGCATTACTTTGTCCTCTTATATTTCCCTTGGCAATCCACGGTTCCTATACGAGGATGACGTGGGCTTGCCCCTTAGACATCTGACGGCTAATGAGACTAGTCGCAGAGGTGTTATGCTGCAAATTAATTTGGAGGATTAGAAGGTCGTCCATCTAGCAGAGAGAGCTAGTGCCCGCCTTTATCCTCGGCGCTTACCTCCATGGAGGTTACCTTGGCCGGTTCCTTCAGTTCCTCGGTAGGGCCCTTTGTGAATGACAGCCCGGCCATGCCGGCATAGGCTTTATACCCCTGGGCTTCCAAGAACTTTGCGGAAACCTCATCGACTCCAAGCACGAGACGCATCCCAAGGGGCTCCACATGGCGATCTCGGACCTTCCATAGGGCTATCTAACGTCCTGCATTGTGGATCAACTTCTTCAGTTTAGGGAGGGTGTCACCTTCCCCAACCTTAAGCTTGGCATCTTTCCAAGGCTGGATGTTTGCTGATGTTGCAATTTTTTCCTTGGGCCGCAGTTTGAAGGTCTCGTCGTTTGGCGCCACCCTTCAGCTGGTTGCCAGTCGAAGTGGAAGGCCTTGAAAGTGGTGCGGGTCTGTTGGAGTCCGCAGTCTCTTCCTTAGCTTTTCTTAACCGCTTTTTCTCAGCTCCACTGCGATTCTGTTAGAGTTAAGAACAAGTGTGAACAAACCTTTAGTTAGTAATATTAGTAACTTTGTTGTTGTTCAGTTTTACCAGATTATGTCACTATGTCAAGATGTCTTTTTAACGCAATAAAAACTCTGTTCTGTTCCGTCACTTGTAGTGGTAACTTAATTTGCTCCGGTGTGTAAATAATCTGCTGTTTCTACAAACATCACCATCGCATTTCATCAGATTCCTCCTCTTTATGCTGACCTTCTCTACTTGTTTGTCCAAAAATGCCCCAGGAGGAGCGTCCTTTATCGAAATTTGGGAGTCCCTACCGGTAGAGCTCTCTGTCGCTGGTGGGTAACTAGAAGGAGCGGAGGCCTCTGATGGAGCACTCCGTTCCGAAAAGGATGGTGAGGAGGCCTAACAGGTCGGATTTGGTAGGTGTTAGGTGTAGTGAACACCTATGTAGGTGTTAGTATAATAAGTTGGTATTATTTAAGTTGGTATTATTTGTAATAAGTTAAGTTGGCAACATTACGTAACTGCCTGCTAGTATTGTATGAGGCAGTTCCTAATAAATCACTGAACACGGAAGTTGTTATTATTATCGCAGCTCTAGATACAACAGTAGGTTTTTTATTATTAGGATTCAACGCTTCTTTATAAATATGTTCTGCTTTTTGTAAAAGAGATGTATTAAATCTTTCAATGTCATCAGAAAGAGGTATATTGGTTTGTATTTGTACCCTCATCCCAGATTCCAACGTGCCGGTTTATTTACTCTACCGGCTGATTACGTGATTAACAATTTTAAAAAATTTTTGCTGTTTGCTTCCTTTATGTACGTGTTTTCCAAGATGTTCGAGCAAACGTTAAGATAATGAACCATTTCCAAAGCTAATTTGAGCGAAGTATAGGCACCTGTTACAATATTCAATCCAGCCAAACGATAAATTCCGTTTACAGCAATTTCAGTGTCGATGGCGAAATAAATCTGGCACTTGTTATATCATCACATAATTCCCGTATAAGTAGAAGATACCGTCCTAGAAATCTTAAACGTTGTCGAATCTTATACTCTTTATGGCCAATATACTTTGGAGTGAAATGATTTCGTAATAATACAATTAATTTCCCATTTTTAAAAGTATTAAAAACAATATCCCTGCGCATAGGGGGTATAATTTTTGTTTTCAGAATATCATTGGCAAGTGAATGCACATTCATTGTTAGTGAACGTGAATCTCTCGTCACTGTTCTAGCTGTACCTTTTACTTCTGTGCGTCCTATATAATGGTTAGATAAATATTTTTTTGAGATATATGTTTTACATTTCCGACAAGACGGGAAGTATTTTTTTTTTGGTTTCTGGTTTATTATAGGTGTATCTGCATCTGGTCAAAATGAAGTCATTTTTATTTACCGTATTATACTTGAAGTTTCCCCTATTTGTTAAATTTCTAATAATTTTTGCTCGTTCTAAACTTTTTTTTTGACTCTTAAAAATGTTATCACTTCCTCCTCATTATCATGCATTATTTGGAAATATTTGGCAATATTTATTTTAAGTTTTTCGCAGAAAATACAATATTCTTTCTGCTTGCTGTATTTCTTTTTAACCTCACACCGAGGTTATATTTTATGTTCGTCATTAACTAAAAGAGAAAGCAATATGTTTAGATGGGATCATAGTACTAATGAAAATTACCTTCACAGATTCTTTTCCAGCGTTTTCTTGGAAGGTGCTATAGCTGTTTGAGCTATCTTTGTCTCTATCCAATTTGCAATATCTACTTGATTTTGGAGATGCAAACTAGCCTTTTCTTGAATATCTTTAGATAAAATTTATACCTATAGATGTGATTTTAAAAGATCAAACACAAAGTTAACAAAAGCAGCAGATTAATAACCAGAATTATGTTCAAAATTACTCTATTTCTGATTTCCGTTTTTAAATTTTTTAACGTCTTCCTCATTTTGATGAGCAATTTCAAAATGTTTTGCTAAATTGGTTTTAAGGCTCTTGCAAAATACACAGGAATTTTTTAACTTTTCTTTACGCTTATTTTCTTTAGATGTTCTTTTACTGCGCTCATCATCTAAAATGTTTACCGACTACTGATAATTTTTAGTAGCGAAACCAGCCAAATAAAATATTTTTATTTTAAATGTTAAGTAGACAAGTTGTTTAAAAAAACTTTCTGACGGAAACACGCCATAATCACAAAATGCCGCTAGTGGTTCCAGAGTTAATAGCGGGCTACAGGATTAAATAGAATAATATAACAAATATATAGTGCCTCTTCCTTTCTGTTACATTACTTATATGCGAATTTTATATATGCCACAACTATTTCGCCTATCTACGAGTTACCGAAACAGAAGATCAAGTTTCCTAAGTAAGAAAAAGAAGGCGTTAAGCTCGTGTGCTTGTTTACAACCGGTCTAGGCTCCGCCTTTAGACCGGTTGCAGCCAGGTAAACGAGCATATCCACATTCTTACTTAGGGAACTACATTTGTTTCGGTAACTCGTGGATAGGCGAAATAGTTGGGGCATAAATAAAATTCCTATATGTAATGTAACAGAAAAGAAGAGACAGTATTTTTGTTGTCCTCTTCTATTTCATCTTGTAGTGCGCTATTAACTTACTACGTTACATTTGATTCTGAACAAAAAATGTGTTTCTTCATTGACAATTGACTAATTTCTATAAGAAAGCTTACCAAGACACCAATTTATTTTGTAAAATTCATAAGTAGATATAATTACTAACTACAGTAGAACCTCGATTAACTGGCATTCTATTACTCGCCACGTTCTGATATCTGTCTACATCTGAGTACTTTAAAATATAATCTTATCATATATTATATGCATTCTATGTAATATGCAATTATACAATATTAAATATATGTACACATTGTATTATCCTCAGGCTAATAAGATACCTTGACTATTAAATGAATACTCATTTAATTTATAAACTTCTTTATTACTTCCAAAGTTCTTTACACAACTACACAAGCAGCTCTGCGTGACATAATCGTCCGTCAGGGCTGCCAATATCTAATACATCTTTCCTCTTAAGTTGTTACAAATCTAGTTTTTCAGGTTTTTTGCTGATGCGACCTGAGCGAGTTACAATAGGTATTTTTTCAAACATAGGTTCGTGTCTATCTTTAGCAACATTATTATTACATTGGTTCTCACCCTCTTGTTCCTTAGGAGTTACATTATTCTGATAATCACCATAGTTAGAAGAGTCCTCCGACTGACTATCACTCGGACAATCTTGATATTCATTTTTAGACTTACGTAAGTCAATTCGGTTTCTTCTAACTATGTTTCCAGTTGTATTTTTTACAATATATGATCTGGAACATTTGTGCGCATTTATAACTTGACCAGGCTCCCATACCTTAGATACATGATTATACACAGTTACATTTTCATTAGCACTTAAAGGTTCTAACTCTCCTCTAGCGGTTCTATTAAAATACTTCCTATTATAATTTTGCTTGGACTCTAATTTTGCATTCACATTGACACAAAGCGAAGACTTTAACAGATCTGCTGAGATGGGTAGTTTAGTCTTACATAAGCGGCTCATTATTAGTTGAGATGGTGTGTACTCCATGTACTAGTGGAATGTTCCTGTATTGCATTAAGGCACTAAATACATCACTACCATCCTCTATGCATTTTTAAAATATTTTTTGCTATCGATACAGCTTTTTCGGCTAAGCCATTGGAACGTGGATAATTCCGGCTTCTAGTAATTATTGTGAAGTTCCACTCCCTTGCAAACTGCTTGACACTAAACTATCAAATGGTACATTATCACATACAACCTCATCTGGGCACCCAAATATGAGAATATTGATTTTAATTTCAGTATTACAGCATCTGCTGATTTGTCTTTTAACATTCTTAATTCTAGCCAATTCGAATAAGCATCAAATACTACCAAATAACTTCTGTTAGCATATGAAAATATATCAACACCAACTCTTTCCCATGCACAATCTGGTAAAGCGTAAAGGCCAATTCACACTATAGTGCAAGGCACGGGCCAGGCAACGGCAAGGCACGGGCTCGGCAAAATTTCTTTCTCATTATTCTTATGTATTTTACCGGGGTGCATTCACACTAGACGGTCACCGGCTCGGCAAGTGACGGCACTTGCACGCGGGTTATCTTTAAAACAATATTTGCAGATCCCGTGCCGAGCATGTGCCCAGCTCGTTTCGCAAAGACCGTCAAGTGTGAATACTCAAAGCGGCAGTCCACCTGCAGCCGACAGTCAAAATGAAGGGTCAGAGGCCAACTTTTTCTTTGGAGCAGGATGAAATTTTAATTAAATATGTGGTGAAAATGAAAAGCTATATGTTTTATCGCACAACAAGTATTGCGATACTCAACAAGACAACAACTCGTTTTGTCATCGGTAAGTTCTCTATGCAATGTCACAAATTCGCCTTCTTCGTTGTGCTTTTTTAGCAATTTATGTACCCAAAAACGTCTTTTTCTTCTCTGATGTCTCTTTGCTCTTTTTCTTCTTCATCGTCTAGTATTAATGCAATTTTTATCAACGTTGAAGTCGACAACATATTTTTCAAAAAGTACGTCTGAAAGCCGTCGCAACGTGAATGCTTGATGAAATCCTTGCCCAGCCCGTGATGTGCCGGTGACTTGCACGCGTAGTGAGAATTGGCCTTCAAATCCTTGCTCTTGCCGAGCCCGTGCCGTGCAGTTGCCTGGCCCGTGCCTTGCACGCCTAGTGAGAATCGGCCTTAAGCCGGCATTACACGGCGTGTGGAGCGACGCGCCTGGCGTGTGACTTGACGCGCCACGCGCCATGTGAAGGGTTTGGCGCGACAAACTTTACGCCGCGTGTCTGTTCCCGTCGATGAGCGGTAAATTTCGCACACTTCAAAGAAAACGCGCCTGGCGCGGATCGGAGCGACTCGGATACGCAGTCACACGGCGTGAGGGGCGAGCGAGATATTCGGCCGAAATTTATTATATATACGAGTAGTTTAGTAGCTTTTTAGTAGTGTAATTGTCAACATGTGGTCAAACGATTTAGTTTTAGAATTTTTAACTCTATGAGCAAGAACCAGCAATTTGGAATCCGAAGCATGAGGGTCATAAAGACAGAAATGCTGTATATGATTCCTGAATGCGGATCCAACGGAACTTAAGCATTAACTGCACAATTGATTTACTGTGAAGATATATTTCCATTTCTTTTTTTGTAAATCGTCAATTTCACTGTTTAACAAAATATAACAAGCTGCTGCGCAACCGACCAACCGTTCTCGCCGCCTCGACATTTTCGAAAAATGCGAAAATATACGCGCGGCGTAAACTTCACTGGGCGGCGCGAAACTTGACAATCTACAGGCCGTGAGATCGCGATTGTCCAGACGCTCATCGGCGCGTCACTCCGCACTCCACACGCCAGGCGCGTCGCTCCACACGTCGTGTAATGCCGGCTTTAAGTCTGCAGCGGTTCCTTACAATTTCTTTCTTTGGAACTGCTCACACACTCTACATGTTCTTACAATTTCCTCTACATCTTTACTTAGGCCAGGCCAATAAAACAGCTGCCTAGCTCGTGCTTTCGATTTTTCCAAGCCAAAATGGCCTTCATGAATAAGCTTGAGCATTTGTTGTCTCAACGACTTTGGTACAACTATTTTATTATCGAGGAATATTAATCCATCACATATATGTAAATATTCTTTAAGACTGAAATACTTTGCAATTTGTTCATGTACACCTTTTTTATTTTTTGGCCAA
>JABXWE010101888.1:0-14932 GCA_014611495.1 Limonius californicus
CGCGCCTGGCGCGGATCGGAGCGACTCGGATACGCAGTCACACGGCGTGAGGGGCGAGCGAGATATTCGGCCGAAATTTATTATATATACGAGTAGTTTAGTAGCTTTTTAGTAGTGTAATTGTCAACATGTGGTCAAACGATTTAGTTTTAGAATTTTTAACTCTATGAGCAAGAACCAGCAATTTGGAATCCGAAGCATGAGGGTCATAAAGACAGAAATGCTGTATATGATTCCTGAATGCGGATCCAACGGAACTTAAGCATTAACTGCACAATTGATTTACTGTGAAGATATATTTCCATTTCTTTTTTTGTAAATCGTCAATTTCACTGTTTAACAAAATATAACAAGCTGCTGCGCAACCGACCAACCGTTCTCGCCGCCTCGACATTTTCGAAAAATGCGAAAATATACGCGCGGCGTAAACTTCACTGGGCGGCGCGAAACTTGACAATCTACAGGCCGTGAGATCGCGATTGTCCAGACGCTCATCGGCGCGTCACTCCGCACTCCACACGCCAGGCGCGTCGCTCCACACGTCGTGTAATGCCGGCTTTAAGTCTGCAGCGGTTCCTTACAATTTCTTTCTTTGGAACTGCTCACACACTCTACATGTTCTTACAATTTCCTCTACATCTTTACTTAGGCCAGGCCAATAAAACAGCTGCCTAGCTCGTGCTTTCGATTTTTCCAAGCCAAAATGGCCTTCATGAATAAGCTTGAGCATTTGTTGTCTCAACGACTTTGGTACAACTATTTTATTATCGAGGAATATTAATCCATCACATATATGTAAATATTCTTTAAGACTGAAATACTTTGCAATTTGTTCATGTACACCTTTTTTATTTTTTGGCCAACCTTGGTCGATAAACCTTGCTATTTCCTTTAAATCTGGATCACTACTTGTTTCTTGTCTGAATATGTTTTTCTTTTCCTCTGACATCGGTAAATATTTGCTTAGAGCATGGACCGCATAATTAAATTCAGTATCCGTTTTCAGACCTGGTTCATTTAAGAATGAACGCGAAAACGTATCAGCTATATAGAAATATTTACCTGCTTTATATGATACCGTTAAATTATAATTTAATAAACGTAATAAAATTCTTTGCAAGCGAGGCGTTACAGAATGCAGATTTTTTTTAAATATTTTCTCTAACGGTTTGTGGTCAGTATTGACGCGAATTCCTTTTAATCCATATATCAAATAATGAAATTTTTGAATCGCAAAAACAATGGCTAGAGTTTCTTTTTTATCTGAGCATATTTTTTCTCAGGCTCATTTAAGCTACGAGATACAAAGGCAACTGGTTTATCATTTTGCATCAAACATGCGCCTAAGCCGTCTTTAGACGCGTCTGTTTCTATCAGCACAGGTAATTTTGAATCAAAAAACATCAAAACGGGCGCAGTTGTCAATAAATGTTTTAACTTAGATAAAGCCAAGTCGTGTTCCAGCAACCAGTTGCAGACTGCTTCATTTTTAGTAAGTTCCCTTAACGGTGCTGTGATTTTTGACATATTGGGTATAAACTTGCCTAAGAATTTTGCCATGCCTAAGATTCGCATTACACCTCTCTTATCGTAGGGACGTGGCATTTCTGTAATTGCCTTCACATAATTTCGGTTAGGTTCTACACCTTCTTTCGAATATATTTGACCGATAAGCTTGACAGTTTTCGTTTTAAACTGTGTTTTACTTTTGTTGAATTTCACATTGTATTTTTGTGCTCTCTCTAGGACTAACTTTAAATTCTTATAGTGCTCATACTCAGTTGACCCAGTAATTATCAAGTCATCAAAATAAATGTCTACACCTTCAATGTCACCAAACATATCATATTCATCCTCATAAATACCTCTGGGGCTGAACAAATTCCAAACGGGGTCTCCTAAACTGATAACGCCCGAAAGGGGTTCCAAATGTACATAGTTTCGAGCTAGCCTCGTCAATTTCAATCTGAAAATAGCCATCGTTCATGTCTAAGACCGTGAAATATGTTTTGTTATTTAATTTGCACATGATCTCCTCCGCTGTCCGTATCAAAAAATATTCCCGTTCAATGGCTTCGTTTAAATATATTGTTAATAAAACAATCAATGAGAGAGATTTGTAAAGAGGTTTTAATTAAACACATACGTTGCAATTATATTTTATAAACTGAAACTTGAAGCGTTTAAAAGAAACTGTTATCTTGTTTTCTTACATCTTACCAACTTAAATATAATATAAAAATATAAAACAAAATGTTACTAACTAATAATAGATTCCACTGTTGTATTCTACATTTCTAATTAATATTTGCATGTTTTAACACTTCCTCTCAAAAATTAATTAACTAAGTATAGTAACAAAAACATTTGAAATCAAGTTGCATAATAAAATGAAACAAAGACAATTCATACATTTGCTACTTTACATAGGACAGGTCATTCCGAGTAAATTTCTTAATGTTCGAAAACGTACACGAGCTAAAAGTTTAGTAAAAATATCAGCAATTTGGTGTTCACTGCTAACGTGTTCAACAAATAACGCACCTTCACTGTATTTCTCACGCACAAAATGGTACCGCACTGCTTTGTGCTTTGCTCGTTTGTGAAATTCGGGATTCTTGGCCAATTTTACTGCACTTGCATTATCCACTAGAAGCGTGGGAATCACTTTTGACATTTTAATTTCCGAAATTAAGTGTTCCAATCAAACCAACTCCTTGGCTCCTTCACTCGAGGCCACGTATTCTGCTTCGGTGGTTGATAGCACGACACATTTTTGCTTTTGACTCATCCATGTTATCACAGCACCTGAATACATGCTTACTACACCTGTCCTAGAGTAACGTGTTGTTGCATCAACTGCAAAGTCTGCATCACTGTATGCATTGATTTTGTCCTCGTTAGGATCTTGTCGATACATCAATCCGAAGTCCGAAGTTCCTCGTAAGTATCGGAATATTCGTTTTACTGCAATCCAATCTGAGGTTCCTGGTTTATCCAGGTTTTGTGAAACCATACTGACTGCATACGATATATCTGGTCGTGTAGCAGTTGTCAGGTACATTAATGAACCTACAGCCTGCCTGTATGGAACATCTTCTGTGATTATTGTGTGTTCGTGCTGTGTACTGCTGCAGTCAAATGGCGTTGACACAGGATTTGATTCTGCCATCTCAAATTTTTGTAGAATTCTATCAGTGTAGGCTTTCTGTCCGATGAATACTGAACCATCGTTCTGCTGTGTGATTTGAATTCCAGCCACTAGTCCATCATCTACGTAAACTGCAACAAGTAATTTACTCTGATTCTTCACACATAAATAGACAAGAATCAACAGCACTTTGAATAAAACCACGACTGCACATGAACACAGCAAAGCGCTGATTCCAGCAACTTGGGGCTTGTTTCAGTCCGTACAAACTACGTTTTAGTTTGCATATTCTTCCTGTACTATCATCGTATCCCTCGGGTTGTTTCATGTACACTTCTTCTTGTAGCTCACCATACAGGAAAGCTGTGCTTACATCGAATTGGGCCAGGCTAAGATTTTCGGACACTGCTACAGCCAATACTGTTCTGACTGTATCGAAACGAGCTACCGGACTGAACGTTTCATTGTAATCGACTCCGGCCTTTTGTGAGAACCCCTTGGCCTCCAGTCTTGCCTTAAAATGATTGACACTTCCATTTGTGTTGGTTTTAACTCTCAGGACCCATCGATTGTTGATAACCTCACCCACAGGTTTCAACGTAAACTTCTTATCACCATATGACACTAGCGTTACAGTACATTTACGCGTCCTCGCGTTGCTCCCAAGACTATCTAAGATTTTCTTAGGTAATACACTTACTTCAGCTCCGGTGTCTAGCTTGCATGTGACCCTTTTCCGTTTATTTCAATAACTTCTGACCACAGCTTTCCATTCGACACTGATTCTTGACCTAGCCCAGCAATTCTTCTTATGGAATCTACGTACAATTCATCACCTTCGACATCATCTGATTGTGGTTGCACTTCATGAACACTTTTCTTGTTACCTGCAGCTCCCAGATCTCCTCCTTTTCTCTGACAAACGCTTGCAAAATGATTTCTTCCTGGGCACTGTGCACAAGTCTTCTGATATGCAGGGCACTTCTGTGGAGGATGTTTGTACCCACAAAATCTGCACGTTTGGACATGCTGCTGTCGGTATTCTTTCTCTAACCTACTTTTAGCTCTTACAGCATTCACAGGGGTTTCAGCCTGAAACGCCTTTGACAAATTTTTGCTTGTTTCTGCAGCACGACAGATATCCAACGCTTTCTCTAGTGTTAAGTGCTTTTCTCGCAACAAGTTCTCCTGTGTGTTGTGTATTAGAATAGTTTTATTAGTTTAGTAGGTTGGCAACAAAAAGTAACTAGTAAAAAACGAAAAGATATGTGATGATTCATATTGTCATGTCGGAAGCCAATGCCTGCACCAATAAAGTTTGTCGTGTAATAAATGCGTTTTATTAATCACTGAAGATACAACATTTTGGCGACGAGGTAGTGGAAAGTCGAGTCCGAGTCTGTCTGTCTGTTTTAAAGTGCTACACGAGGTAGTGGAAAGTCGAGTCCGAGTCTGTCTGTCTGTTTTAAAGTGCTACACGAGGTAGTAAAAAGTCGAGTCTGTCTGTCTGTGTCAGTTCTGCGAGTGTAGTAATAATGGCATTAATTGGTCAAATTGAACATTACAAGTCAAGGGAAGATTTTAAATCGTATATGGACCGTATGGAACAATTATTCATTGTTAATGAAGTGCCCGCAGCAAGAAAAGTAGCATTGTTCATTACGTTGATGGGTCCAGAAGCGTACGGAGTGCTAAAAGATTTGGTGTCACCAGAGGTACCTTCTCAGAAGAAGTACGAGGACCTAGTGCAGGTATTACAAAAACACTATGCACCAAAAAAACTAGTAATTGCTGAACGATATGCATTTTATAAGTGTATGCAGAGAAATGATCAGTCGGTGAGTGATTATGTAGTAGAAATTAAAAAATTAGCTCACAGTTGCGAATTTGGTAATTTTTTAAATGAGGCGTTGCGAGACAAGTTTGTCTGCGGTCTTAAAAATGAAGCTATACAACGTAAATTGTTAGCAGAAAAAGATTTAAAATTTGAGGCAGCAGTGGAGACAGCAACAAGTATGGAGTGTGCAGATACTCAAACTAAGTTGTTGCAACCAGGAAGTCTTAATAGGATGTCACAAGTCCAAAAAGGGAAGTTCAAACAAAAGGAACGTCAAGCTGAGTCAACGTTACGTCAGTCGACTAGTAGAACAAAGGATCAAGTAAAAGTCCAGTCCAAGGAATGTTGGAGGTGTGCAAGATTTCACAATCCTGATGAGTGCCCAGCACGTCACTGGGAATGTTACCTGTGCAAGCAAAAGGGTCACACATCGAAGAAATGTAGACGATCAAGAGTGAAAACTGTAGAAGAAGACGTCGAAGAGGAAATAGTAGAGTCTGACGAAGTAGAAGAATATGTTCTAGGTAAAATCAATAAAGTCGTACAGAATGAAGCTCATATGGTAGAAGTCGAGATTAACGGAGTGGACATTTCAATGGAAATTGACACAGGGGCGTGTCGTAGTGTGATGCACGTAAGTGAGTTTCAGAAACAATTCTGTCAAAATAAATTGGAAATACCAAAATTTAAACTGAAGTCTGTTTCAGGAGAAAAATTATCTGTAGTAGGTACTTTTAATGTGAAAGTAAAATGTAATAAGGTTAGATGTCTTATATCCGTATTGGAAAACTAATTTTAAAAATAACGTAAATAGGTTAAGTCCGTTAGTTAGTCAACCGAAGGAGACTGGTCTGGTGCCGAACAAAAAGGAAAGTTTGATAATTTCGGTAAAAAATAGGTTTAAGGATTTACTTGTATTGGATAGGTCATTGCACATAAAAAAATTTGTCGCACAATTGAAGTTAAAAGAAGGGGTAACACCTATATTTCATAAAGCATATACAGTACCATATGCCATAAAAAGTCAGGTGGAGTTAGAATTGTTAAATTTGGAAAAGTCTGGTATTTTAACGAAAGTGCAATATAGCGAATGGGCAAGTCCAATAGTAGTGGTACCAAAGAAGCAAACAGGCATAAGAATTTGCATTGATTATAAGGCAACTGTAAATAGAGTACTTGATGTGGATCATTACCCGCTCCCACTGCCCGATGATATTTTTGCGGCATTAAACGATGGTAAATTGTTTTGCATTCTTGATTTATCAGGGGCATATCAACAATAATTGTTATTAGAACCAAAGTCTAAAGAATACCTCACAATAAACACACACTTAGGTCTTTATCAACCAAATAGGTTACAGTTTGGGGTATCAAGTGGTCCATCCATATTTCAGTCAGTCATGGATAGAATGTTACAGGGCATGGATAATGTGTATTGTTATATTGCTGATATAATCATTAAAGGAGAAGATCTAGAGCACTGTTATGCAACGTTAGTGGAGGTTCTAAATAAACTAAGTAGTTATAATGTCAGAGTTAACTGGGAAAAGAGTAAATTCTTGGAACAAGAAATTGAATTTCTAGGTCATGTAGTCAGTAAGGATGGGTTAAAACCTATTGAGCAAAAAGTCTTGGCAATAGTTAAAGCGCCTGCGCCTGATTCAGTTCAGAAATTGAAAGCATACTTAGGATTGATAAATTATTATGGGAAATTCTTACCTAGATCGTCAGATAGCTTACATCCATTGTATAATTTATTAAAAAAGGATAGTACATTTATATGGACACAAGAATGTCAACAAGCATTTCATTTAAGTAAACAGTTAATGTTAAAAAATAAGCTGTTAGTACACTATAATCCAAGTAGGGAACTCTTTGTAACTTGTGATGCAAGCAGTTACGGAATTGGGTGTGTATTAAGTCACAAAATTGATGCAGAACCTATTTATTTTGCTTCTAGTACTCTCTCAGAAGCTCAAAGAAATTATTCGCAGTTAGAACGTGAAGCTTTGGCTTTAATTTTCGCTGTGACTAAGTTTAACAAATTTCTATTTGGAAGATTGTTTATTTTAGTCACTGATCACCAACCATTAAAGAGTATATTTGACCCAAGTAAAAAGATACCTGTTACTGCTGCAGCGAGGATACAAAGGTGGGCAATCATTCTTTCGGGGTACAGATATGAAATAGCATATAGAAAAGGAACCTTGATAGCAAATGCGGACGCTCTTTCGAGGTTGCCTTTACCAGAAATTACAGACGTTCCTGAATCTATAAATTCATTTAATTTTAGTGAAACAATAC
The DNA here is from genome assembly GCA_014611495.1 of Limonius californicus. Taxonomy (NCBI): domain Eukaryota; kingdom Metazoa; phylum Arthropoda; class Insecta; order Coleoptera; family Elateridae; genus Limonius; species Limonius californicus. The sequence goes on from JABXWE010101888.1 coordinate 7,293, forward strand.
CCTTGTCATATAAAGAAATCGCTACTGGAACAAAGAAAGATGTAGTATTGTGTAAGGTTTATGATTTTGTTATGAGAGGTTGGCCGGAACATATGGAGGAGGATGTATTTAAACCTTATTTTGTAAGAAGAACAGAACTAACTATTGAGCAACAATGTATTCTATGGGGTAATAGAGTGGTGGTTCCTGTAAAACTTCAAAAGCAAGTGTTAGAATTGTTTCATGAATCACATAATGGAATTGTCCAAACCAAGATGTTAATTAGAAGCTATTGCTGGTGGCCAAAAATAAATGAGGACATAGAAAATCTTATTTTGAAATGCGAAATCTGTCAATCAACTCAAAATTTTACTAAAAGTAGTCCATTATTGCCCTGGTCCAAAACAAATGTGAATTTTGAAAGAGTTCATATAGATTTTTTTTTCAAAAATAATAGTACGTATTTACTAATAGTGGATAGCCGGTCTAAGTGGTGAGACATTCATATAATGTCAAATACAACAGCAGCTCAAACTATTGAAAAATTATGTAAAACATTTGCAATAGTAGGTTTACCATTACAATTAGTTAGTGACAATGGTCCACCTTATACGTCTAACGAATTTATAAAATTTTTACAAGCTAATGATATAAAACCCATTAAAAGTGCCCCATACCATCCTCAATCGAATGGTATTGCAGAAAGGAATGTACAGACTGTAAAGAAAGCATTAGATAAACAATTAACAAATTGTAGGGGAAGGTTATCGATAGAACAAAAATTACAGAATTTCTTATTTGTTTATCGTAATACTCCAAATTCAACTGGAATGTCACCAAATGAAATGTTATTTAAACAGAAACCTAGAACTCGTTTTGATATACTAAAACCTAACCATGTTGTGGAAAAAGCACCCAATATACAATTGATACGGAGAATTTTGTACACTGTAGGTCAAAATGTATTACGTAAAAACTTACACGGTGAGAAGAAATGGGTAAAGGGTAAAGTTGTTACAGTTTTTAGTAATATTACATATGTATTTAATTGATATAGATGGTGTTCTTAAGCAGTTTCATGCAGATGCCTTGAGACCATGTTATTTTACAGATCAGATGACAGATAATAATTTTGATGTAGGTAGGCAGGATAATAATACCGATAAAAGTAATGTTAAGGTAGATGCAGAAATTGTAACTGATTCTGTAAAAGATAAGATATTAGAGAATACAAACCAAAATTGTAGTAGTAAAATACCAGTAGAACCACAAACGACTGGAAATGTTAACTCTCCTAAAACAGAAGGGTCTACTGAAAACCCAGGTACACCATGTGTACGTAGGTCAAATAGAATTAGGAAACAACCGATTCGTTTAAACTTGTGAAACTTTGTAATAATTACTGTTTCTGTTAATAAATAAAAATGTATGATTTATGTATCTAAAGGAGGGAGAGATGTTGTGTATTAGAATAGTTTTATTAGTTTAGTAGGTTGCCAACAAAAAGTAACTAGTAGAAAACGAAAAGATATGTGATGATTCATATTGTCATGTCGGAAGCCAATGCCTGCACCAATAAAGTTTGTCGTGTAATAAATGCGTTTTATTAATCACTGAAGATACAACACAAGCTTTCAAATATTTATAGCTATATTTTTACAAGTATTCTATTGTATTTGTTTTTGTAGGTATACTTTTGCATTGCTGAACTGGAAATTATAAACATGGTGTTGGGATATTTGAAATGTAATTTCTTGACATCGCCCTAGATGGCGTTACATGTAGCATGTTGTTAATAAAGGCAGTGCTGGACGACACTTCGTAACCAGCCTCTCTTAAGCATGGTTGTGTTTTGAGATATAGTCCAGTCATTCTGTACATCGAGCTTAGAAAAGGTCCGGTAGTTCTGATTTTTGGATATGTTCTTCATTTAAGGGCCAGAAGAGAGGATCTAAGTTTTCTGACACCGCGGGCCTCGGCAACGGCCGCCATATTGGAAAAAGGGGACAAAAAATAGCATTTTCCGCTATATCTCGTAAACGGTGGGTTCTACGACATAAAAGGTGGTATACAGAATTAAAGAACATAAAATTTTCTATAACTTTTGTACGAACTTTTTTTTTCTATATCAAATGATTTCCAAGATACAGCGCTCCAAAGTTGAGAAATTTTTTGAAAAGTCGCAAAATGCCCCATTCAGAGTGAATTTTTTTCTCAATTATCGATTATTTGTTACTTTTTAACTTTTACTAAACAAACTGAGAATTTTTTAAGCAATTTGAACTGGCTCCGTTCCCCTTATCGCCGTTTACAGAGGAAGAAATGCGTAAGCGCACTAAATCGTCCTCATACACGCTTTTCAAACCACTTCCTCATGAGACGCAGTTTGGAAATAAGATAATCCATGTAGTGGATGGAGGATATCTCCTACACAAAGTCGTTTGGCAGCGTAATAATTCAGTCGCATCTATTTGTGCTAGTTACACGAGATACGTTGAAAGTCATCATGGTTCAAATGCAGTAACTATTTTTGATGGATACCCCGCAGATTCTGCACAAAAAAATACTAAGTCTGCAGAAAGGCTCCGTCGATCCAGGGGAACGTTTCCTTGTTGCTGTGTATGGTGGTGAATTTGAAAAAGCTACGTTAAATCAGATGCGCTAAAGCGTTTCACTAAATCTGTTACTAAAAGTAAATTTAATCTTGCCCCTCTACCACCGACTACCAAAGCTGAAAAGTTTCACTCTTTCAGAGCATATCATCGACTTCAATCATGCCATGGAGTAGATAAATATCCACAAGAGTGGGGCTGGAAGCGCACTAAGAATGGTTTCGATCCTGTAACAACGACAGAAGATCCAGTACCTAGAAGTTTATTGCACTTCATTTCATGCAAATGTAAAAAAGGGTGTGGTGGTGCTTGTAGTTTTCGAAAAGTTGGGTTAAATTGCTCTAATATTTGTGGCTTTTGTAATGGACAGACATGCCAGAATGTACCGGAATATGACATTAACAGTGATTACGAAGAGCAAGACTCGCAATCTGTTTTCGATCAAATACTGGAAAAACGAAACGAAAAAATGAAAACGAAAATTTTGTGTACGAAGACGAAACAATAGCTCTGATTGACGATAAAATAGATATAGACCAACCAGGACCTTCCGGAATATAGACTATTATATGATTATACAATACAACTGACGTGACAAATGTGGATTAGACTTACTGGGGATACCACTAAAAAAAACGCGACATAAACTCTACCTCCAGGTGGTGTGGAAATGAGTTGCAGATGCTTAAAAAATTCTGAGTTTCTTTAGTAAAAGTTAAAAAGTAACAAATAATCGATAATTGAGAAAAAAATTCACTCTAAACAGAGCATTTTGCGACTTTTCATAAAATTTCTCAACTTTGGAGCGCTGTATCTTGGAAATCATTTGATATAGAAAAAAAAAGTTCATACAAAAGTTATAGAAAATTTTATGTTCTTTAATTCTGTATACCACCTTTTATGTCGTAGAACCCACCGTTTATGAGATATAGCGGAAATTGCTATTTTTTGTCCCCTTTTTCCAATATGGCGGCCGTTGCCGTGGTCCGCGGTGTCAGAAAATTTAGATCCTCTCTTCTGGCCCCTAAATGAAGAACATATCCAAAAAAAACAGAACTACCGGACCTTTTGTAAGCTAGAGCCTTTTTGTTGTCTAAAATGACTGGACTATTATGCGTTGCTTTAAATTTTTTTACCTTTACGTAAATTACCCAGAAGTGAAAAATTACATGCATATTTACCAGTTGCGCAAATAATAGAGAAGATTGTAAAATTTGATTAAAAGCATTGACATGAATTGTATTGTTTCCTGAATGTTCTTAATTAATATAAAGTTAATTTTCTTAAACTTATTTTCATGTTACACGGAATTTCCGATGATCATCACACTTGGTCTAATTTTCATTAAATTAATGTTCAAGTTTTACATACAGTACTTGTTGCGTTGCTGGATTGAACGCATAACTGTTAGTAATAAACAGCACGCTTCAAAGTAACAATCACAGCCTGCTCTAATTTACTTTTTTCGATTATACTGTCTAAAAGGATAAAAACACTTGACATTTTCCAAAACCAACAAATAGTTTGCATTAATATGAAATTTCTCGAACTCTGTACAATACTTGAAATTATATATAAATATACAAAACTTCTTTAGACAGGTGAGAACCGCTTTGTTTTTCAAAAAATTTTACATCTTAAATTAAGATATTTTAGTTGTAATTTATTATAGCTTTCTAATATAATTTCCGTGAAACAACGGTATATACATTTTTTTGTTATTCCTGATCACAAACGGTTTTTGCAAATGCAAAGCAACTCACTTCACAAACTTAATTATTACGCAGGCATATGCACTAATATTTCTAGAGGCCTGTGTGTCCGATTTTTTAAATAATTTTATGCCAATAAACAAAGATAATTTAGTAATCTTGAAAATACTCGCAAATTGTGAATTTGGGAATTTCTTTTTTTCTTTGGGTTTATGTATTTTTTCAATTGACATATTGTAAGCCTTAAAAGATTTGTAGGCCCTAGCCATCGTGCCTAGTCGGCCTAATGAATAAAGTAGCCCTGATAGCAAAGGTAACATTAAATATTTTAATAGCCTTGACTACTCTTCAATATCGATGACAAAATATCTTATCATTTTATTTCGTTAATAATATTCCTTTCATGCATTCATCTTGCTTCTATTGCAAATGGAGGTTGTAGATTGTAACAGGTCATAAAAAAGTTAAAAGGTTACCTACAATCACATTACTCACTCCGAAACTGATTTATAAATTAAAAAAAGGACACAGCAATAAATCCATCTAGGAAGATGGGAATACGTTATGGCTTTGTAGAAAGACCATTGCATCATAGATGTGTAACTCACCTCCAGCAACCATGACATAATTAGAAAGATATTTAAAATTCAACACAATCTCACATATAACACTTCCAAGGTCTGAAAATTTCCAGTAGATCACAATGCCGAGTTTCATGGAAAAAATATGGTTGGCAGCATCTTATGCAAGTGAGCATTACAATTAATCTTTGAATCAAGGTGGCGACTTAATTCAGATGTCAAGCGTTCCTCTTATGACCAATTATCAGAATAAATGTGGTTATTTATGCTAATTATTCACAATTGTACTAATACCTACTAAATGTATTAAGGTCAACTTAAAACGATAAATATATCTTGTGCCTATTTCTCAAGAAATGAATGTAATAGAATTATCTCCACAATGGACTATCACTAACTAACTACAAAAAATGGCCTGTTATAAGGAGGTGTCTATTATAAGGATGTGCCTGCTATGTAGAAAATAAAAATATAGGATGTTATGTTAGTACTGTAAAAACAATTAATGGCAAAGAGCTTAATGGTGTATGTGCTACAGGTAAAGTTAGATTAACAGCTAAACCTAGGATTACCCGGGTATACTGCGTTCTACCCACGAGACATGGGTAAAGTCCGAATTACCCGGTAAACCGCGTTCTACTCGCTGTCGCTTGGTTAGGTAAGGTTAGGTTAGGTTAGGTTACGTTAGGTTAGGTTACATTAGGTTACGTTAGGTTAGGTTCGGACTTCACCGATGTCTCGTGGGTATTACGCAGTTTATCCGGGTAATCCTAAGTTTACCCGTTAATCGAACTTTACCCGTAACATATATATTCTTTAATTTTTAATTGCAACTACTTCTAGGTTTGATATTTGTTGATGTTAACCTTAACATCTCAAGAAAATTAGGTTAAAGAAACTACGTACTAAAAGTTGCTAGATGTACACCAACACCATATTGTTTTATTACGATTACTATAAAATAAAAAAAAATAAAAAAGAATCACCTACCAGACTTACCTATCACAGTAATACATCTCTCCTGGAGAGTCATGTCTTTGGCCTTCTGGGAGATTTGCACATAAGAGCCACTTGACTCTTTAATTTGTTTTATGTAGTTGCCGGCTTTTCCGATGATCATGCCGGCTGTCGAGTTGGGCACAAGTATTTTCACTTGTTTGTCTCGATCTTGCATTAATTTACTATCTGCTCCATCTACCAGTGGCTTGCTGAGGTCTGGTTTTTCCCTGATTTTTTCCATGATGAATTCCATAACAGCCATAATTGCATCTATGGTACCCGTTATGAGACAGACACGTTCTGTGGTTCCTGAAAAAAAAAGGAGCCGTTTTAATACTACATAATAATCAGGTAATATAACTTTAATGTAAACATCAATATTTTTCATGAAACTACTACTACTACTAGTAGTTTTATTATTATTATTATTATTATTAATTTAACGAAATAGGGAATAATGTGTAAAATATGTGGTACTGAATATCAGTAAAGTTAAGTAAAAAACAGATATACAAATTATTGCTTTAATATGTAGGAAATAGTCACTATTTAATTCCATCCATCCATTCAGCCCATATAAGTCCACTGGTGGACGTCGGCCTCTATTTAATTAGTTGTAGTAAATACTTAAAGAGAAAATTTAAGTGCAATATTAGTATTATAAATACAGCAATGTATGGGAGATTGCAGGTATGGGTGGGGTCATAGTCAAATACCTAAGAGTATATCGCCAGGTATCTTTCACTCTGGCGGGGTATTATTAAGCGGGCGCTAAAATTACAGAAAGCAAATTATAATTTCACAATTTAGGAAATTAATAAATAATTTAATTGAGTATGTGGAGAGTAACTGCCCCCCCCCCCCCAGAGTCACTACGGGTTCATTTACAGACTGACATCTTGTGAACCTTATTTACTGATTTAAGCAACTGCATTTAGTGTCAGTTACTACCTATGTGCTACATATCTTATTGTTTACTAAAATACACTGTTATGATTATCAAAAAAATAAATTAGACTACGGTTTATACATGACCTAACAGCTCACATCAACCATGCAACCAAATTGTTCCTACAAATTCTACATTCGGTATTTCAACATCATCGACTACTGTTAATATTGCACTAAACTGTCATCATTATTACGTTATCCTGCATACATAGACAAACCTGTCTATGCACGCAAAGTTTAAAGAAACTTTATTACAACCTGATATTAGAATCAACTTTTAACTTTTAGTTCATGTTGGCTAGAGTAAATCAATAGTCAACAATAGTAAATCAATAGTCAACAATTTTTCTAAAATCCAATAAATGCTAATTTTTTGTATGCAAATACTGGCCTCTTCTGGAATTATCTATTTTGATTATCTAAAAATTTGTCACAAGTTACATATAATTATTTTTGTTTTATTCCTGTATTACATGAATGTAGTTTCTCATATACACATGAAGACCTTTAAGGCGACCGGGTGGCGCAGTGGGCGAGAGTCCGCTTCGCAACCGGTTGACCCGAGTTCGACTCCCGTTGTGGCCCGAATTTTAATTAATTCGGGAGCAGCGGGAGTGACTCGGTAGCATAGTTGGGGGGGTTTTTCAAGGGTGGGGCATGTTAGACTCGTGCATAGCGCTACGCGCGCTGATCCGAGGTAAGCGGGGTGGGTTGCCATAGCAACTCCACGATTCTTTTGAAAAAAAAAAAAATGAAGACCTTTAGGGTACAAAAACTGAATACTTTTTTACTTTCCCATACCTTAT
>JABXWE010101889.1:0-68402 GCA_014611495.1 Limonius californicus
ATATAATATACACTTCGTTTCATATGAAATACACCACCCATTAAAAATAAAGCTACGGGTTTGAAACTTTGCTAAAATAATATTTCATTATTGCGTATGAAATGATTAGGTTTTCATAAAAAGAATTAACAATTATAAGAAATCAATAACAACTACGAAAACAAAATTAATAATGTGTAACATCGCCATGAACAGCAATGCAAGCATTTACTTGTCCTGGCATGCTTTCCATCAAGTGGTCATGTTCTTCTGGCGTATCTCGTTCTATATAACCTCAAGTTGGTGCCTCAGCTCGTCTAAGTTGTTAGGAGCTCTTGGAAATAATCCTAGTCACCGGCCCATCATGTCCCAAAGATGTTCGATCGGCGATAAGTCCGGTGATCGTGCAGGCATGGGCGACATTTGCAATTGTGCTTATTGGAGCTACGTTCTGGTAATGTTTGCAGTGTGTGGACGTGCGTTATCCTGTTGGAAAATACCGTTTGGCAGCGTCTGCATAAATGGTACTTAACCGGTTCCAGGACATTATGAATATAGTGCATTTAAAGTGCCTGGGACGAACACCGGAGGTGACCTTCTATCGAAGCTTCAAACAGACTTGACACATAGGACCGATGGAGGGTAGCAGAATACCAAAGAATATACACCAAGGACAAATTGAAGGCAGAAGAACAAGAGGTCGTCCAAGACAAATATAGGCCGATAACATAGAAGAGGGTGCAAAAAAGATCCTTAAAATCCAAAATTGGAAGCTCTGTACACGAAGGAGAGAAGAATGGAGGCAAATAATAAGGGAGGTCCAGGTCCAGATAGGACTGTAGAGCCATAAAGAAGATGTATGTAGGGTTGTAGTTTTAATTTGACAGGAGCTACAAGTTACGTGCTATATTCTGTACATACAAATGTTTACTTTGGAAGACTTTTAGCAACGCATGTTTAATAATACTGTTGCTCTCAGTGCTTGAAAATATTCCGAACAGAAGAAACATAATTTTAAGTATAACATTGGTTGTTTGTGAATGTTTAGATCTTACAAGCAAAAATTATAAAATTACATACAGAGTTAATCAAATGCATGGAACTGTCCATGTATCTCGGTAATCCTTTGTTATATTTTTCTAAATTTTTGTACAGCGTGATTTCAAAATATGGCGGATTCGAAACTGTTATCGCCAATGTTGCCACGTTTTCAGTTTTTTTTCCTGTCAACTTTATTATTTCAAGTTAAACACCCTGTATAATTTATCTGACATTGGATAGATAATTTTTCAACGAGTTCATTGATATACCATGTGATATTTTTATTTTCAATAATTACAGAGATATCTAAAAAAGAAACGAACAAAGTATTCCTGAATTATTAAAGCTGATTAGAAGAAGAAGGCTGATTAGAAATGTCAATATCTTAATTATTAGATTATTTTGACGCTTTGTCAATACTTTTCTTGACTCCATCAAGTCTAAGTTATAATTTTCTTGATCGTATTGTGAAACAACAAAACTTTTTCGATAATAATAAGTATGTTACTTTCGGAAACAGACCGTATTGAGATATTGATGATGATTGGGTTCGGAGATAAAAGAAGAACTCAGAAAGAAAAATCTCTTCAATACGACTCACCCAGATCGAAACCCTATATCACGAAGTACAGTATCCAAAACACTGAAGCGATTGGAGCATACTGGGAATGTGAAGAATATTCGGAAATCTGGACGTCCGAAAACAGCAACTATGCCTGAAAAAGCACTAAATGTTGTAGTTTCAGCCGTGGATCAACCACACACTTCTTCAACTCAATTAGGGTTAGATAATGGAATAAGTCAAATGTCGGTGGTGAGAAGTTTGAAGAAGGAGAACAAGTAGCCGTATAAAGTGAATTTGATCCACAAACAGATTGAGGTCGATTCTGATACAAGGAATGAATTTTGTGAAATTTTAATGGAGAGAGGTAATACCTTCATTAATAATAGCTTATTCTCTGATGAAGCAACTTTTTGTCTATCTGGGTCGGTCAACAGGCAGAATTATCGATACTGGGCTTTCGAGAATCCTCATTGGGCCCAAGAAAGCCATACTCGATTTCCCAAGAAATTGAATATTTGGCCTGGTATCATTGACGACAGAATCATTGGACCATTCGTTATTGAAGGAACATTGAATAGCGACATATGTTATTACAGACTGTAATTGTCCTTGCGCTGATAAGTTTATTCCCAATGGAAATGATGGAGTACGTCAAAATATTTGGTTCCAACAAGATGGAGCGCCACCGCATTTTGCACGTAATGTAAGACAATATCTTGATGACATATTCAGAAACCGATGGATAGGACGATGTGGGACCATCGAATGGCCAGCGCGTTCTCCGAATCTTACACCATTAGGTATATTTCCATGGAGACATGTTAAGAATATCGTATACAAAGGAAGACCAGATAATCACGAACATTTGAAAGTTGTTATCCGAAGAGTGATAGAGGATATTCCACAAGAACACATCAGAAACAGTGTAGATGCAGTTTATAATCGTTTAGCTCATTGTCAGACAGTCAATGGCCAACAATTTGAACGCCTACTTAAATGAGTAGCCTCTTCTTGTTTTAGTTAGATTTGATTAATCAAGAGTACTTTCATCGTTTTTTTTAGATATCTCTGTTATTATTGAAAATAAAAATATTCAATGGTATATCAATGAATTCAATGAAAAATTCCCTATCGAATATTATAAAAATATATAGAGTGTTCCATTTGAAATAATGAAGTTGACAGGAATTTCGGAAAACGTGGCAACATTGGCGATATCATTTTCGAATTCGCCATATTTTGAAATCACCCTGTACGAAAATTCATAAAAATCTAACGAATGGTTACCGAGATGTATGGGTGGTTCCATGCAATTGATTAACTCTGTATAATTGGAATTTGCTAGCAGCTTTTAGTTTAACGCTCCTATTCCATGGTTGTTCTGTCAGGACTTGATTTAACATTGCTTTTTCAAGCTAACCATTAAAAAATTACATCTTTTACTACTTTCGAATGTTCAGGCCTTGGGTTAGATCTCCTGAGAGTCATTTGTTATTATTATTTATAGTACTGTTACGAAACGGTATTTTAATTAGCTTTTCTTACTAGGAAAATCATTAAATATGAAAAGATTGTATTAAGCATTCTTTGCATTGAGAAACCGAATTTCTTGGTTTCTAACGCGATTGTTCGTAACTCTGTGTGGAAGATTGAATTGAAAACCCACTTATTACTTTTGACAACCCATTGCGAGAAATTTGGAAATAACACAACAGATATCAACCGTTCAAGCATATACTCGAACAGGTGACAAATGCGTTCTAGATTTTGCGTTACTTAAAATTTTAAACTGATATTTCAGAAGTTTTCAAGAAATGCGGAAATGGAATAAAGTTCAGTTGATAGATTTCAGTTGTGCTTTTTCACTTACACGCTTTATATTTGTAGGTCCTAAATATTTCTTTAGAATCGATGTAACTTTCTCGTCCTACATATTATATGTACGACGTAAAAGTGAGCAAATCCCGAATAAAATAAATTTTAATAAAAACAACAAATCAACTAATAAATCAGCATCGATTGTATACATAATTGAATGTGTTATCCAATTCCTTCTTCCCAGACGTATGTAGTTATAATATTTATTATTTTTTATTATAACTGTAACTCAATGATTGAAATGCAATTTTAGAGAAGTCCATTAATCATTGATTTTATCGGCCATCTTGCCAAATTCTAAAAGACTTATTTAGAAACGAGTTAAATAAGTTTAACACATATTTAAAAATCTTTGTATTTTAGGCTTTTACATTATAAATTACGGCGAGCTTGCTGTTCTGTCGATTTGTTATTTATGTTGTGTAATAACGTTGTGTTTGATTAACATGTAATTTCCCTGAACACATTTCGCAAAATTCAATTTCTAGTCGCGCAACAAATCATTGTGTATATGCAATATACGTGTATTTCTTAAATAAAAGCGCCGAATTTAAATGTTTATTGCAATATTACTTTTTATTCGATTTCCGTATATACTCCAGAAAATACATTGAAATTTTGGAACAAAGAATGTACTATTGTAATTACATATCTAAAGCATTTGCGATTATGTTCGTAAAGAAATAAAAAATTATGCTTATGCTTATTCCCAATAACAGATTATTTTTAAATTATTTTAATTAAAATGTTAACCCTGCTGTACGCTAAGCCAGAGCGATTTTATCCACGTTGTATAATTATTTCTTTGATAATGTAATGTACTACACGTGTTCAGCTTTCAGTAAATTTTTCACAAAAGAGGATAAAACACTTATTTTAAAAAAATATTCATGTGTGCGCATCTAGAGCGCACTGGAACTGCAAATTTTTTATTTTCAATTTAATTAAACACTGTAAACATGCATGCTTATTCGAAAATGTTAATTCATACAACGTTCGTATGTACTTTTCCAGTTTATTTCTCCGTTTTAAACCCTATCTCACAAACATCAAAGTATCTAATCTGCATTAAGTCTGCTATGAAACCGTCGTGTTGAAAATACATTTTAAAAATCACAGTCTTGATCGTATTGAAAATGCACATTTGAACTACTTACGAGACGTATTCGAAAACTAAAGGCCGTTTAAATATTCCCGCCGAATGAGGGGCGTAGACAGTTTGATGCATTGTGAGGGCGGTTTAGTGGCTGATGAGCTAGCCACACGTCACTTCATCCTGTTTCTCTCATTATATTCAGTTGTATAGTGTTGTATAAGTGCACTGTGTGATTCCTTTCAAGCAAAAAACTAACGCTGTCAAAATTTACCGTACAATATGCGTGGTTTATCGTCCAGACATCATAAAGGAAAGAAAGATTAGACAGCGGCGTAGGAATTTCAGAGATAGCCGAACAAACGTGTACATTAAGGAGCGAAGTGGTAGACCTCCTATTGCTATAAAAATTTTTGTAAGTGAACACTAAGTTTTTGGAGATCGGCGTCTCGCGATTTCGGAAATGATCGCACATTGTTCTCAAATTTTACGTGCGGTTTTATGAAATGTATGAAACTGCCAGGAACAGGACCATAAAATGTGTGCGAAGTGGGTGACAAAGATATTGACAGATGTTCATAAAAACCAGCGAACGGCGTTTGCACTGACCTTCCTGCAGAGTTACGAAACTGATGGTGATGAGTCACATTGTGACTGGCGACGAGACCTAAATCTCGTTAACAAATGTTGAAACTAAACAACAATTAATGCAATGCAAGCGTGGGAAGCGTGCTAATTCCCCCAACGCCAAAAGTTCAAGTAGACGTTCGAGAACCGAAGGATTATGGCTACTGTTCTTTGGTTCAGGGAGGGCGTATTGTTGGTTGATTTCCTGGAACGTGGCACGACAATTAATGCGTGTAATAACGTGTATGGTGAGACCTTAAGGATTCAGATCAAAAGGCGTAAATTATTGACCTATAGAGTCGTGCCTTTGCACGATAACGCATGACCGCATGTGGCGGCTCGCCCTGTGCAATTCATTGAGCAATTAATATCGAAACTTTTTAGCCATCCCTCATACAGTCCCGGCTTAGCGCCAAGTCCTCTTCCTTCATCATATTTAAGAACCTCTAGTCATTTTCTCGGCTAAGACGACTTCGAAACAACGATGAAAATTGATTTTCGTCACCTTCTATGACGATGTACCGTGATATGATAAGTTCATATGGTGATTGTGTAGCGAAATAATTTATGAGTGTATTTGAGAGTTTAACATAATGAATGTATGTTATTTCGACCTTTCGGTCTATAATTTCCGAATGATGCTCGTATGTAAACACATTTAGTACGTTCCTTTTTTAATTAAACCAAAGGTTCGTCATAATAATATTTTAGTGAGACCGTTAAGCGTAGATACAGACATTCCATTTTAATTAGAATTAAAATAACACTTCGCTGAAGTTCCCACACAGCGGATTGTGTAAATTCAGTTTAACTTTTCGATCCAAAATTTAATAATTAACAATCACTGTCATCTCCTAGGATAGAACATTAGGGCGGGTGTTTCCATAACCTTAATTAATGTTACATATTTAAACAGGCTTTGAGCAAAATTTACTAAGCTAATCGCTAACTACGCAATTTTAGTTAACATAGTTAAAGTTAAAAAGTAGACAAAGGAACATTCCATCTTCAAAATTTCTTACGTTTTGTCCTTTAAGTCTAACTTTTCTTTTTTTTTTTTACTTTTCTAATATGATAATCATTATATGAATAGAATTGTAGTTACGAGTTAGTGAGAAAAAATGTTTATTGCTTTTGGAAAAATGAGTGTACGATCGTATCACGTAAAATAAGATTTGTCAGCTGAAACATGTCTTACAATCCGCTGCTAATAGTATACCGTTCGAAATTAGTAACCATGTACTAGATTTAGGAAGTTACTTATGGATTATCGCTGCAGTACTGGATTCACGTGAAATTAAACCAAAAGTAAAGTATATAATAGTTCACAGTTTTATGAATAGAGGATGGTCAAACTAATATTAAACAACTATTAGTTTCTGCGCACGACGCTAACACGAACATCGTGTTTCTACTAGTTGTCATGTAGTAACAAATCACTATTAAAGTTTCCTGCAATTAAGGAAAACTCCAACAAAAACATATGAAATGTTACCCACTATGTACGGCGACAACACATTAAGTGGTACCAGTGTGATTGCATGATTTAAACGTTTCAAAGATGGATGCGAATGATGTTAAAAATGATGCTAAGCCGGGCGTCCGTTAATCTTTAGCAAAAAATTGCCAAATGACCTGCTGAATGTTGACAGATGAACTGAACAACAATAATCCTACAAATTTTACATGAAAATGTAGGAAAGAGGAAGATCTGCGCGAAACTTGTCCCGCACAGTCTTGCGGATAAGAAAAAGTACAGAAGCGACGCAACATGCGCAGACTTTGTTCAGCTGATGCATATTTTCTAAACTGCATTAGCACCCATGGGTGTTTTATTAGTACAATCCTAAGACGCAACGCCAAAGCATGCTGTAGGTTGGATTGGATCATCACCAAGAACAAAGAAGTTTGGAAAAAGAGTGGATGGTTCTTGTTGCATGGAAATGCACCTTCGTATTCTGCACTAATAGTGAAGACTTTTCCTATTTAAACTACATTTTTGAGATAAGTCGCCCACGGTAATCACCTGACTTGGTACCCATAGGCTTCTTCGTCTTTCCTAAAGTAGAAATTGTTCTCAAAAGGAAAAAATAGAAGATTACTAAATAGCCAAACTATTTATATAGTTAAACCGCTTAATTGAGGTTGGTTTAAATTACCAGGAGCGGTGTGCATGTATAGAAATTAGGAAACAGCAAGGATTTTAAGGAAAAATAATACAATCCCAACAGAAGGTGTATAACACTGTTTATTTCAAGGAACAAGAATAAGTTCACTAGTTATCCTGCTTTTATAGACGCAAACACTAGCGCCAACCTTTTTTAATATCAAATTGTTATTTAATGGAATAATACTTCCGCACTCCTTAAACAAAATTCAACAATTTATTGATTCAGTGAGGTTTGGAAATTTCAGATGGCACTGTTAGAAAATAAATTTGAATTAAGAAGGCATTCGGCAGTACAGCATCAAGATCACAAATTACAGATTGAGAGAGCTATTGAATAAATTATTTTATAGTTTATAGTTCTGAATAAACAGCAGTTAAGGTAAAAGTTCCAAAAAATAATAGCGATTTGTTTCGATTGTGGCAACACTGTTACTTATATATTATCATTGCGTGCTTCACTCTTTTTATTATTCATTTATACTACTGTCCCCCATGCACCCTAAACGTAACTAAGTGAAATACCGTGGCCTTACCCGGGGTTCGACCACGCGGCTGATCGGATCGCATTTCACTGTGACCTCGATTGACAGCACGTATTCGCTTCACTCTGAACAATATCTACAGCATATATACTACTAAACGTCCATAATGAAAAGCCTTAGAAGCAAGTAGTAGTAGTTTTCCGTAACTTCTGAAGTGTAAAACAAGTGATACTGACAAGGTTTCAAAGAAAAATACTTATCCCAAAGAAATCCGCTTGTCCGAAAATCACAATTGAAGCAGATAAATGAAATTTTATGCAAAATAAAAAAAAACAAAATATATACAGAGAGCGTTACGAAAAATAAATATACCTACCATCGAGTTGGCTATAGGTTTTCCCCGTTTTTCGCCGTTTTTAACTGTCTAGCTTTAGTTCAAACATGCAATTTATGCAAATTATTTAACAGCAGCTGCTGAAATTGCCATGGTCATTGTACGCAGCAAGAAATTGAGAACGAACACCCCTTCATGAATACAAAAGAGTAAGAACAATAGTAATGTTTGTAAAAGTTAAATTGTTGTTCAGTGATAATACTGCCACCATTCTATAAACAATTTAGCAGAATCAAGAAAGTCAGTAATCCGATGGTGGTCAGGAATTTATGATGGCACTGTAGTTTAGCAGAATTATTGTGTCTGAATGGAAATTTTGGTTAATAACTGTCTATTGAATGCCAGATATTAATTCATAATGATGTCTACTACTATTTCAATATATCAAATTTTGGAATAATGTTTAGAAATATTAGGAAAATTTGAACTATACATAAACTTCCTATGCAAACATAACAAAATTTCTAATATAATATAATAAGAAATCTTGTAAATTGCTAAATATTAAAGCTTCAGGCTTACCAGAAGAAATATAACGTTTCGTAAAAAATGTAAGCCTTATATAATCGACGACATAGAGGTCTGACATTAACTGATTTAGACCTTAACGTATTTATGCGACATATAAATTTATTTGACGTATTTTCTGTAATCAAATTTGAAAAACTCTGTCTAAAAATGTATACGTATCGATTGTTTTGCTTTTTTCCTCGGAATTGGCAGTTGAATGTGGCTTAAAGTTGCTTACAATAAAATATAAATACATACAGAGTGTCAATTTGGAAATGTACAATGTGGTATATCTCTGGATGTAAAATAGGTATTGAACTTTTTAGAAATCGTTTCTACAACATGGAGGGGAAATCAGCATGACTCATAAGGTACCCTTCCTCATGCAACCCTTTAGGTTCTAGCTACGCCAGTAAAAAAATCTCAATTAGTAACACCCACTTTGTGATACGTCATGGAAAAGCTCATACAAAATGCTATTCAATATGCTACACTTTTACCCGATTCGATTCATAAAAATAGAATGGCCCTCAAGATCTCCAGATTTTGAACCCATTAGACTTCGTTCTATGGGGTCACGTAGAAGGAATAGTTCACGAGTTTCGAGCAATTCCACAACAAACCTTCCAGCATGTTCGGAGAGAATTTGAGAGTAGATTTTACTATTAGAGAATAATAGAAATAATTTTGAACATTTAAACTAACATGTTGAAATTTGAGATACAATAATAGATTCAGAACCTTCTGAGTTTTATTTTTGAATTTTTTCGAAACAAGTCGGGCTTTACAGTGAGTACCGTGTTACCATTTAAAAAAAATTTAATGAGATACCTAGAACCTAAAAGGTGGAATGGAGAAGTTTATCTTGTGAGTCATGATGATTCCCCTTTCAAGCTGTAGAAACATTTTCTAGAAAAGTTCAACCTATTTTTCTTTCAGAGATATAACACATTGTACAGTGACATCCTGTATAGGCAAGTTGCTTAAGTAATCATTATTGCTAAACAAATGCATTAAGAATTGAATTTATTGATAGTAAAGTTCTTCTAAGTGGTTAATTTGAGAATAAGAGGTCTGTTTTACACTCATCACAAGTCTGTTGAACCAATTACAATTACAATATATTTCAAGTGTTTTATAGCAAACAGAACAAAGACAAATGGTTGCATGATGCCTAAAACGAATCACCCCTACGGACATTTTAGTTGGTTGGGGATAGTCTCTGCGGATATCAAATTTTATATCTATAAATGGTGATACATTGGCGTAACTCGTTAAAAATATGGAGTTTCATTACAAATAACAGATAAGGTTTGACTGTTTGCAAATCAACGAACATAGATGGTTGAACATTTTTTAACTGAACCCAATTTACACTAACGCTCCGCTAAGTAAACCGTAGTGAATATGAGGTTATCATAAATTGATAAAACAAGTTACACAGCTTCAGGACCGGTTCATTTATAATTCACCGGTTCGATCGTAAAACACAGATAAGGGTATTAATAAGAAATTGGGCTTTGTGTCTCTAAGGATGTTCCAGCTTCTTGTTTCGAGATAAAAATGTTTTCATTCCCGGTATCGACATAGGAAGTAATTATTCGAGCTTACATAAATTGTGGAAACTAAATATCGATCAGAGTAGAGACCATCCGTTCACTAAACGGATTAAAAGCCTTGTAGTAGAAGTTCATCATGAATTTTGACCATTTGGGTTTATGCGAACGTATATTATCCGGCAACGCTATTCGCAATTTAATGTAATGTTACCGTATTTGCATATGTTGTACGTGATTAAATGATAAAGGTTGTTTATTGCTCTGCAATTTGTATAAACTGTTTTCACTAACAATAGAGATAAACAACAAGAGAATGGCACTTCGTTACTGGAAAGCCCAGCTATGAAAATCCTCTCTCGCGTTCGAAAATTTTCTTTAATTAAGTTTGCAAGTGGTTATGTACTCCGGAATTACAAATTTCAGGATGGAAATATAGTTCTGGTAAAGCCTGTGCAATTGGAGCCGGAATATTTAATGTAACATAATTGTAATATTATCGACATATCCCTCCCCATCCGTGATGAATGTAGGAAGAGAAATGCGCAACGTAACATCTGTCGATTGTAATTAGATGTGTCGAAACAAATGTGTTTGCATCGTTTTAGAACAACATAATTTCACGGGCAACTCTCGTTTCCCGTTTCCACATTCGTCAGCTTATTACGTCTTTAACTTTTTCGATTCGGGGGCGGTTTGAGTGGTACACGCATAAGCAAATCAGTACACGCAGAAACAAAGGAAAATAGATAGTGGTGGAAAATTCGAGGGGTAGTGGAAAACAGTCGACTGCAAGGTAAAGCAAGGACAGGCGAAAAATACGGAGATAAATGGTCCATGACAGAGCAAGATTGATGGAAGCCGCGGCATATAGCGGCTGGGACTGCTGGGCGCCGACTCGGAAGATACATGTGTCGATGCGGAAGTACACGGACGTGGAATCCAATACTTATCGCGTCCATTGGAGACCGGAATGCTACTCATTTAGCCCCAGGCGTCCCTTGGTCTTCAGATATGCGATGAAGATCACTCCCTGACAGAACGTCACTAGTAATGCATAGCTATAAACGGTGATCAATGGTGGAATGAGCCGGCACGCCACTCGGGATCGTATAATCTAATGTAGTACAGAGACGACTTAATGAGCCGCCCTGCTCTTAATGAGGTGAAGCATCTATCTTGGCTTAACATTTCCTCCTGTCTCCTCTATATTACTTCAATAACGCGCCCGACCTACTCGTACAATTACAAGAGCTTCCTGCGCTTCTGTCTCTCCCGATTTACATGTCGTTAGCATAGCCACGGGCTCCGGGGCTTGTCTTTCTCCTCTAGGTTACTACTCTCCAATTTGACACGCTGAATGAGTAGGTATTCACCAACCTACCCTCATCTCTCTGTTTACCGGGGAGGTGTACTTCGTCGCGGTGCAAAAATTGCCCCTGCACACTCTATTTATATCAACTGCTTTTTCTCGCGAAACAAATCGTTTGGAAAAATGAAAGTACTTCTACTGAACTTTCCCATACTTGAGACAATTTGCGTATTTTACGACAGTATACGATATTCGTATCAACGTTTGGAGATCATAATAGTATAAGATAATAAAGATGAACTTCCCTTCCTCCTTGTGGTAAATTTTTAATGAGGTTTTTTACCTTGCATTGTGCTATTTTTAGTTCACGTATAGCTTCAATTTCAGAAACAAACATAAAGTGGAAGCAAGTGGAGCTCTTAGATTCAAAATTTCGTAATTTTCAAAAATAATTAAATATCAAACCATTTTGTATTCTAATCACGCCAATGTTAGTGGTTATTAAGCTCGTTAAATTTCTATAGATTCGATAGCCCGCTTCTGCTGAGACTAACAATAAAGATCAAATTTTTTAAAATTAATTCCTAAAAATATGTAGTAGCTAAATATCGTTAATCGGTAACAGTTGGTAGACTTTGTTGCCTCCTTTATATATATATATATATATATATATATCCATAGATACATAGAGTCCTTAAAGCGCCATCTTACAAATATTTTGTGAGAATATACGAAATACTTCGTTTTTCCATCACATTCTCATCAAAAATAGTAAAATCTACAAATAATTTAATGTCTATACTGGTTTATAAACAGATATTAAATGTAAAATAGTAGTTATTGCAATTTTCATGATAAAGAATTCCATATAATGTATTAGAGTGAAATGAAACTCATCTACCACAGTGCTGTTTCAAAATAGCCAATTATTTGCTCAAACGAATATTAAATAATGTATTATTTAAAGTATATATCAATAATACATAAATTTTAATATTTTAATAAAATAGTGGATTGCAATTTAAAATAAGCATTTGCTAAAGTACATTATATTTGCATTAAGATAACGGTATATCTTCAAAATTTACAAATTGTCTGCTCAAAGGAATATTAATCAATTTATTATTTAAAGCGTATATCCATAGCATTCAAATAATGATTGCAATTTTAAAGCAGGAGATTCGGTAAAAAAATATTATATTCGAATTAAGACAACACTATAACTTCAAACTTGAAAATTATCTACTCAAAGCGAAATTAAACAATTTATTATTTGAAGTGTATATCAATAGCACTCAAATAGTGGCTCGAATTTTTACGACAGAGCATTCGCAAAAAAGAACATTATATTTACATTAGGATAAAGGTATAACTTCAAAATTGCAAACTATTTTCTCAAAAGGTTATTAAATTATTTATTATCTAAAGTGCATATTAACAGCACTCAAATAGTGATTGTAATTTGTATAGCAGAGGATTCTCTAGAACATTATATGTGAATTAATATACGGTATAGCTTCACAATTGCAAATTATCTACTCAAAGGGATATTAAATAATTTATTGTTTAAAGTGTACATTAATATCACTTAAATAGTGATTAAATTTTTTATTGTAGAAGATTCTCTAAAAATATTATATTTATTTGAATTAAGATAACGGTATAGCTAAACGACTGCAAATTATCTGGTCGACATGATACTAAATATTTATACTGTATATTAACTTTTATAAATAGTAGCCAAAGCTATATCACAAGGGGCTTAAAAACAGTGTAGAACAGATCAATGACCTACAAAGAAGGAAAAGTAAGTAAGCAGCCAGCCATAAAATTTAAAAAAGAATTGTAAATGGTAGAGGATTTTATGAAAATACATTCGGTTTGAATATGAGTCGAGAAAATACTGCTGCTATCTGTTAAGAGGGCTACGAAATAATTCAATACGAATATGAACTTAAATTTAAGTAGTCTCCTCCTCAAGTCTATCCTTCTTGTCAGGTGGGTGGTGATTATAGATTTCATTTATTTATGTTTCTTCCAGTCTGGCAGTTGCTTTCCTTGCTACTTCTCGTCATCGTTGTCTATTGTCTGTAATTCTGACGGCTTGTTCAACATTAGTCTCCAGTACTGATTCCCGCGTCTCCGTTTTCCGTTGCGTTTTCCTTGTATAACCAGTTTTTCTAAATTTTCCCCTGGTGTGATATGTCCGAAAAATTTAAGTATTCTCCTGTATATGGTAGAAAAAAGTTTTTGTTTTAGTTTTATTTCCGCCAGGATGGAAGCGTTACTTCTAAGCTATCCACGGAATTCGAAGCATTCTCCGCCAAACCCACATTTCAAAGGTATCTATCCTTCGCCGGTCTGCTGTGCGGATGGTCCATGTTTCTGAGGCATTTTGTAATACCGGTAGGAACAGAGTTTGCCCGATGTTGATTTTGATATGGCGGGTTATGCCGCTGCTTTTCCAGATTTTTGTCAATTGTGTAGCAGCTGCTTTACCAAGTTGTATTCTGCGGCGGATTTCATGTTCGCAGTTTTCGTCATTGGAGATGAGCGCTCCAAGGTATACAAATTTATCGACAATTTCGTAATCAAGGATTTGAAGATGTACGGGATGATTCTAATTTGCCCTATTAAATTTAAATAGTACTCACAATTACAAAAATAGTAATGATTTAGATGAATTAAGATGGCCTATAGCAATGCAGTTTCAAAATATTAATTTCTGGTTAATGTAATACTTTAACGACTTGTTTATTATAAGATTACCATTTTCACTACTTCACTTTAAACGTTGTGTACGTACTTCCAGTTTGTCGAAAATACTTGCGTATCCTACTCTTCTTCTTCTTTCTCCGGTATCCTTTATACTCTCACGGGGGTTAGATATTTGTGGGTTTTACTTTTTTCTACATTAACTTCCATCTTCAGTTTTTCTATTTCTGCAGTCCATATATTCATCAACTTTTGCATTTGACTATTTTTGTCTGCTATGAGCACTAAATCATCTGCGTATAACAGGCTATCCATTCTGAGTGGTATCATATTCCTATGCCTCACTGTAGTCTGGAGTTTCTCCCTACTTTGCATTGTGCTTTTCAGTAGCCTGTCCATTACTATTATAAACAGGTATGGGCTTAAACTGTCACCTTATTTTATACCCTTTCTGATATTAAATGGTTCTGAAATATTGCGGTTTATTTGTACTTTTGCTCGTGTATCTTCTTGCACCGAGTTGATGACTTGTATTAGTTTCTTCGGACTGCCTATTAGTTCCAAACAGTTTGCTATTACTTGTCTTTGTATTGAATCAAAATTGGTCTATAGTTGTCACATTGGGTCTTGTACCTTTTTTGTGTATATTAGGCATTATGGGATTATTTTTCCATTTATTAGGTATCGTGTTTCTTTCCCACGCTTCAGCCAGTATTTTGTGTAGCCATGTTATTCCGCTCTTTCCCATGTATTTGAGCATTTCTGGGTCCACTTCATCTTCTCCACTTGCTCTACCTAATTTGATGTTTTCTATTGTTTCTTCTATTTTTTTTATATCGATATTATTGTTCTGCATTTCCCCCTCTTGTTGTATGGGTATATTTACTTCCAGTGGCTGTGTTTTATCATGTTCGTCCAAGTCGAATTTTTGGCTGCAGTGTCTTCTCCATACTTCCATTTGTTCCGGGGTGTTTGCTTTGATTATGTTGTTTTCATCTCTTACGCCTGAGTCTGTCTTCTTTCTGTTTCCTCTTAGTCCCGTAATTGTATTCCAGAATTTTCGATTGATATTTCTATAGTTCTCATGTAATTCATTTTCAAAGTCCTCCCATGTTTTTTGTTTGGAGTTTTCCACTACTTCTTTTGCTTCCTTTCTCTTTTTATCGTATGTTTCCTTATATGTTAGATCTTTCGTGTATATGTATTTTTTCCATGCTTGTTTTTTGTCTTGAACTGTATCTTTGACTTCTTTTGTCCACCATCTAGTTCTTTTCCTTCCCGTATTTATCTTTCTGTATCCACATACTTCTCTTGCTGAGCTAATTACTATTTCTTTTAGTGCTTGCCATCTGTCTTCCAGGCTACTTCCAGCTTGTTTATTTTTGTCTGTAATATCTTCCTATATCTGTTTTTGTTTTCGTCTTTTCTTAGCTTATTTATATTTATTCGAGGATATTGTTTTATCTTCTTCGTGGCTGGTTGAGAGTCTGTACTGTGTGCCCATTTCTGCTTCTGGTTCCACTTTTATTTCTTTTATATCTTCTTCCATTTCTGTTGTGTATACTATGTAGTCTATAATACTACTTGCTTGTCTCTCTTACGCGACGAAAGTGTCTTCTTGTTTTTGCTTCCAGAAAGAGTTTCCAATTTTTAGCTCATGTGTTATACAGAATTGTAGCATTTTATTTCCATTCCTATTTATTTCCTTTTCTCCATATGGTCCTCTGTGGCCAAGCCCCTTATGTATGTCTGTACCTATTCTGGTATTCCAATCCATTATGATTATTTTGTTGCGTTCTTCCCTCAATTTATCTAATGTGCTCTATAGTTTTGCGTAAAATTCTGTCATTGTGTTTTCATCAGTTCCTCCTGCTGGGCTATATATTTGGACTATGCTTATTTCTTCTCCCATGTCCGCTGTTATGACTATGATCCCCGATGAAATTAGGTCATATTTATTAATTCTTTTGTTAACCTCTTCTGTTACTATTATGCCCACTCCTTCCTTTGGTCTCCCTCCTGGATCTACTCTTGAGTAATATAAACTATATTCGTTGTTTATTATTTTGTGTCCTTTTCCTATTTTTTTACTTTGCTTAGTCCTTGTATTTGTATGTCATACGTCTTCATTTCCTCTACTATTTCTTGTTCTTTGTTGGATATTGAGGTTATATTCCAAGTTGCTATTCTTAGGTCTTACCCTCCTTAGTTTTTATGTTTCGCCTCTCTTAACTTCCATATTGCTGTTTTATTTTTATCTATTTCTTCTGTTGTCTCCATCTCTTTTCTTGTCAGTGTGTTTATTTCCCATACTTCTAGGTCTTCTTCGTTGTTTCTTTCCTCCTTGCTATTCTTACTCTCTTTAAATTCTTCTGCGTTCACCTTCCTTGTTGCTTGTCCTGTATTATTGCTTTTCGTCTTCTTTAGTTCAGTCCGGTTTTCAGTTTCTGTTAGTTTTTTTTTAATTTGTTGGTGTTGAGCTGTCTTTGTGATGTTCCTAAGTGTTTTATTTAACTCTTCCTCTCCTCAACAATTATATATCAAATTTAACGTTTAGGTATTTAGCATATTCAGAGGTTAAATTTAAAAATTTTCACAAATAGTATCTATTTCCTATTTTATGCTAGAAAATTCGATAAAAGAGCAATAGAGTTGACTAGTTTTAAAATGATAAATTGTCTATTCTAAAGAATAAGTCTAAACACCTATTTTCTGGCCTGGGTATTATACGAAAGCGTGCAGTAGCCAGGTTTTAAGACAACTTCACATTAAAGTTTATTAGATATTCACATAAACAGGCCTATAGTCATATCTTTTAGGTCTCGAATATTCTTAATTTGGTCTTCTTCTAAACCAAACATTTTCAGATGAAAGCATTCAAATGGGACGAAAGCCTACCATTACATTTTATAGAATAAACATGGGTGTGGAAACATTTTGCTATGGTTCTACAATTAATTAGTGAATCTTTCTAACTGCTATCCTATATAATACAAAATATTTTCAAAAATTATTATCTTTTTTACCAAGTTAGAATAGAAATAGGGTTTACATCCGGCGATGATATATTAGTCGAAATACCAGATTTTGGATTTTCTCTACCATAGGGGAGTGATCTCAATTTCCAGTTACTGCACATCCCAGGCTAATAGTTATCAAAATTCTTGTACAATGTTGAAGTGGAGATGTCAATTCTAAAAGTAAAATGAAATTTATTGCAAAAATTTGACTAAACGGTAAAATTTTACATACACGTGTATGTTGTGAGACAAACAATTTTTGTTCGGGATTTCGTGACCCATTTAACGAGTCTTGCTTCAAGTAGATGGTTGCCACCACAGTTTAAAAGCTGCTGACTACGTTTTGGCCGTTTGTAAGCGATTGCACATCAAATGAATAGAGGACGTTTCTGTAGCCTAACAAAAAGAAATGAGTTCCTAAAAACGAATAAACATTCAAATACACATTAAAATTCTCTCTTTGGGGCTTAAACTAACTTCGTACCAAATTGCTACTTCCGAATCGATAAGTAACACTTTTAGAAGTAATGAATCAAATATACTAATAAATTCGCGCATCTACAAAGACCCCAGCGTAATAAATTCGCAAGTTATCGTAAATTTTGAGATCCACTAAAAAGGGTATAAAATAAAAATTTGTCGTCAAATCATATTTAAATTTTCTATAAGCACGAACGGTATCTCGCAGATTCCATATTTATTATCTGTTACATTGAAATATTTTTTTCAACTGTGCATGGTTGTGGTACCTGCTATGAAAATTGTTTTGGAATTATAGTCACATTTTGAAAAAACCAGTTTTCAACCTGAAAAACCGACGTATGTAAATGCATTGTTCGATGCTATAACCAAAAGCTTTACTAAACCATTGTCGAACCGACCTTTTTTTATGTATGTGCATATGAAATACTCGTTAGAGACGACATTTATCACAGATTTAAAAAAGCAGCCAAAAAGGAGCCATTATCATCGACAAATTCAAAAATCTGCCATTTTGCCAAAATCCATATGAATTTTTAAACAAATATAGGAATACTAATAATTTAAACAGCTTTCATATCGTTGTAATATGTATTTCTAGGTGTTTAAACGTCGAAATACGTATCAATTAAATCAACTGGCTAACAACTGTTGAAATTATTAAGAGTGTTATATTTTCTTACGAGAAAAAGCATTCCTGTGGTTGTCTTAATTGTTGTTTGCTGCCTTTTTAGAATTTGTTGTTTTTACGTACACTAAGCAGCAAAATACATTATTCTAATTTGCGCCGACTCATGTGCTATTCGTTCTATTTTTTGTATGTGCGCGTCAAACCATACAGTGTTGCCAGATTGAAGAAAACCACCGGGTTTACAAAAAATATATAACTAATTGTTTCTTGCTTTACCTGGTCGAAATTCATATCAAGCAAATCAACTGACTAAAAACTGTTAAAATGATTAGAATATTATACTTATTTACTTATAGATACGCATTATTATGGTTGTTTCATTTTCTGCTTGCTACATTTATTGAATTTGTGTTGTTTTTAGATAAATCAATTACTCTAATCTGCTCTAACTCGTATACTATTCGTTCTTTTTTTTGTATGTACGCGTCAATACACGCAGTGTTGCCAGATTGCAAGAAACAACCGGATTTACAAACAAAAAGAATATTTAGTAGTTCTTGTCT
This sequence comes from Limonius californicus, assembly GCA_014611495.1. Taxonomy (NCBI): domain Eukaryota; kingdom Metazoa; phylum Arthropoda; class Insecta; order Coleoptera; family Elateridae; genus Limonius; species Limonius californicus. The sequence continues at coordinate 19,017 of JABXWE010101889.1, forward strand.
TAATGTATTTGAAAGTCAGTGAAAAATAAATATTATAATACTACAAATTTTAACAGGTTCTTTTTCGTTTTAATTTCAAAAAATATCAAAAATAAACGAATTACGATCTTTCAAGTGAAGCATAGTATATTTACTTATGAATAAAGAACGTTTCTGTTGTTGTTGAATTTTTTTATTTGTGTAACATTAAATACTAGTTTTTAAAACAAAATTGTAGGTACATGTCAAAATACGCATTGCCACATTGCGAAGAACAACCGAGTTTACAAACAAGAAGCAGTACTAATTGTTGCTTGCCTGAATTCCCTGAAATTCTATAAATAATAGATCAATATTATATTATTAAGAATGTTATCTGATTTTATTTCATTCTCGTATGTATTTTTACATGCTTAAGCATAGAACATCATATCAAGAAAATAAACGGAAAAAAACATGTTCTAATCTACATGCGCTGTTGCCCTAATTTATGTTATATAATTATGGTAACATTTTTAGGAAGAAACATGAAGTTTGTACTAAATATAATATAAACTGAACTACCTGCCAACTATTAGCTATGATTCTATAATTGCCAACTAACTTTAAACAATAAGCCCTAATACAATTGGCAACACTGTTATAATGTGGTTGCACACTACTTGCATATTAAGAAATTAGCATCATCATTGCATATTCCATTGTAAACATTGTTAACGTACTTACTAGAGGTACCAACAACCTGTTCTAAAATATCAATCCATTCAATTAACCGTATATTTTGAAAGTCAGCAGTCAAGGTAAATTTGTTACTTGGAAGTAAATTAAAACGCTTTGTTAAATAATTGATACATTATTAAAACATACAAATCCCATATAATAGAATTAAATGAATTTGAAAATAATCTGTAACAAACGTTAAGTCACTTCCAGGAATCCTACAATGGACGTTGTAAAATGTTAGGGTATAGTTTTAATTGGACAATTGCTACATATATAATACCGAAGAATCATACCAAAACATAACTTTTGGATAATAGCTAGTAAACTTGTACAACTTCATTAAATTAGTTCGAAATTCGTATTATTTAAAACACATATAGCACAACAACTTTGAATCTGGGTTTAATGTTCACAATAATTTTCATTAATAATTTTATTTAGTGAACAGCAAATGCTTGTTTTGAGATCTACTACGAGTTTGTATATAAAATTATTGTGTTCGAATCTTGTTCGTAATAATTTCAAGTTTTCTTTGTCATAGATTTGATATAGCTAAAAAGAGTTTTGCATATTTAACATGCCCCTACTAGAGGTAAATTTAATACATTTATACCGTTAAAAGGGAGCTGTATCTAAATGTTTGTAGCTGTGCTCATTACTCCCAGCTTGGTCGCAGAACAGCTACAACATAATTCAACAAAAAATCTGAAAATCTTGTAGGATATCTAAGAGATCATTAATCATGACCGTATAACTTTTCTGGTGATAAATTAAAAGAAAAATGTTTTTGTGGTATCTGGAGATACAAACAACATATATACCAACTATGCCCAGAATTTCATTTCCGTAAAACGCGGTCATCTCACAATTAAAGTTCAAAGATATTAATCTATTTAATCAATCAGAGCTTCGAAGAACACCAGTGCAATCATACACTTTTAAAAATAGTTTCATTATACTACTAACCAACCATGAACGAGATTACTCAATCCCTCACGCTTCAGGCGTATTTTAATGACCATTCCGAGGAACAAATAGTTATCTCAAAAGGAAGAGGAGTTTTAAGCTCTGGCATTCATACATCCCCGTTACAAAAAATTAAATTTTAATGTACAAACCGTTGCTGTGACTGAGAAACGAATTGTATTCTTTCCGAGCCTCGTAATTCTATGGAACAGACTAGCAAAGAAAACGTTGTTTTAATCGTCACCATTTTTTTTGTGTTCCCCATCGTACTACCGCAATACAAATAAATAAAAAGAAAAACTATACCTAGTTTCTATAAATGTGAAAGTTGGCTGCTAAGCAGTCCCCTAGCAATTGATAAGCAAAATTTGGCGGTTACAGAATAAACATTCTAATGAAGGTGATTGATTAGCAGGAAAACATACAGGGCTTTGCAAAAATATATTGGATTCTAATATCAACTTTCCTATCATCAGTCACCTTGATTTATTCCTTTAAAACGACCTGATCTTTGTGGGTTCATTGAACATCTTACAAAATACTGTATTAAAATCAATAATTTTTTACTCGGTTTTGATTGAAAAAGTAGGCAATTTTAAGTATTTATTTCAATACAGCTACTATTAATTGAATAAAAGTAATAACCTTATCATTCACGTTGAAAGTGTCATTCGTACAATATATGATATTGAGGTTTAAGAAACATTTTGTATTTTCGTGTGTAAATTACTTATTTGTAATGTAATGCGTGGTATTAGATCCTCAGTATTATAACTTATTTTCGTATAGCTTCTCTTTTAAGTTACTGGAAATAAAAAATTGTAACGTCATCAACTCCGGAGACCTGGGTGGCCATACTTCTTGGAACGCTTACAAACGATTCGACTTCGTATTACAAAATTAGCGCGAGGACAATTTAACTCTGCGGCCTTTAGGATTTATTTGCTTTCTGTCGCTAGTCACTGTCAAGTAGATCTGTCCTTACCAGCTCTAGGAGTTTGCTGATCACGCTGGTTGGCGCTTCTACCTCCTCAAAGATTTCGAATCTCCTGCCAGCTAAGGCTAGACATTCGAATATTATACATATGGAGTGTTCGATATATAGCCGTAGGTTGTGAAGATGTTGTCTGAAGTGCCAGCGTCTCGTTAGTAGTCCTGTCACTATTCCAATTTGAGTCGTTCTAAGTTGCAAGACTGTTTTAGTAACTTATGGGAATGGCTGTCCATCATAGTGTTACTTTGTCGTTGTCGAGCTGAGAGGCTCCAGTATTCCGAATGTTTGATTAAAATTTATTCTTTAACTGCTCTTCCCACTATCTTTTTAGTCAAGCCTCACCAGTGATGTTTCACATGCATACTTTGCTAACTTATCTGCTTTTCCATTTCTTTCCATGCATACCACACAGCTTTTACCTTGTTAGAGTTTGCCCGTATGAGGAGGCTACAAAGGCAGACAAACTTTGACTTGATTTGGTTCGAATTCCATGCTCTCACAGTAGCCTGGTTGTCAGAGATAAGAAGGATGGTTTTGCTCCTATAACCCCTTCTTATGTTCTCTTCTATTGCTGCAAAATCAACAAATTCCAGAATTTTCTGTAAAATTACCTGATTTCAACTTACCTACTTTTTCTGGTAGCTATTCTAAAATTGCACACGTTTCTGCTTAGAATATGTTGGTAGTATGGCCCAGAGGAGTGGAAGTACTGTACCTTCGTTTGCTACCATATACTCCAGCTCCGGTTTCCTTACTTGTGCATAAAGCGGCTGTATACCATACTAAGCCTTTTTGGAAGTCTCTTGGTTCCCCTTGTTGCCACTCTCCACAGTTTATCTGTACCTCGAAGGGTTTGTGAAAGGAATATTGTGGTAAAATGTAGTCTGGTTCCATGTCGAGCATTGGGCCAGATACTGCGGTTGTTGTTTTGGAGCGACCCCGTATCTGTTGGATGCTTTTCCAATTACCCGTACAGAGTACTTGTGTTATGATGCTGTCGGAGTACTCCTGAATGCTCTAGTTATGCAGAACTAAGCCTTTGAACACTAAAAAGGTAGTTTATGATTTGTCTCTGATTTACTTTGGGTCACCAGACTAGTGAAATATACACTATTGTTGGTCTTATTACTTTTGTATCCATCAAATATCTAGTATCCATTTATTTCCAAAGGCTCTTCCAAATATTGTTTTTGCTTTGTCGATAGTTTCCTGCAACTGTTGGTTCCAACTATATAAAATTACACTTAACCGTCCGCATACTGCACATGCTTCATTTTGCTGGGACAATATTTTCTCAAAAATATACGATGCCTTTTCATTATGGAATATTTCCACAAATACAGATTTTAAATCGAATATCAATAAAACAAGATACCTACTCTTTAGTAGTCAGTTTTAATTTGAAAAACTTGGACCAAACTTCTAATTTGTATCTATCTACATAAATGAAATTTCTCAAAAATATACGATGCCTTTTCATTATGGAATATTTCCACAAATACAGATTTTAAATCGAATATCAATAAAACAAGATACCTACTCTTTAGTAGTCAGTTTTAATTTGAAAAACTTGGACCAAACTTCTAATTTGTATCTATCTACATAAATGAAATTTGCATTGTTGTTGCATATTCCATTATATGTTAGCAAAATTGACGTCTATCAGCACCCTTCCAATAACACAGCAGACTTTAACGGATTTTAATGGTCAACAAAAAAATACTGCCTTTTTTGAAAAGAAGGAACAGTATTTTATTCTATATACATTTTTCCGTTTCTTGCCTGTGTGTTCCATGGAGTATTCCAGATTTGTTTGACTTGAAGTGCTAAAGTGGCTCCATATAGACGCAACTTTTCGGGAAACTTAAATATAATGACTTATCTATACATGATAGTACAGCTACATACCATATAACCAAATAGAGTTCGGATTCGTTTTATAGAGCAGTTTGTGCATGTTAGTCCTGCGCGTAGATGAGGTTTCCGGTATTTATCTTCTTCTTTATAGAGAAAGGGTACATCATTTAATAATACAACCGGTCATATTTGTTTTCGAAGAATTAAGGTGATACGCGTTGATTCCAGGCTGTCTTGCACATTACAGTTGAATTGTTAGGAATTATTTAAAAAAGTATTTGGCGAAAATGGGATTCGAAGTTTAGCTGTGCATCGAAGGCCACCGAGACTAGACCACTAGACTTTTTGCTTTGGAGTACAATGTGATTGGTTTTTTCTATAGTGTAGTTGCACCAACGAGTGCTTCTCTTGTTAAGTATTAATATAACTATTATTAGTAAAATTGTTAATTGCTACAATAATAGATCCAGTAAATAAAAAATAACTGCGATCCATTTATATACTATAAAAATTTAATAATTTGAGTTGCTGTGATAAATGGTAACTTAGCTGGCCAATCTGGTATACAACAGGTCTGAGAATTATACCTTGTGGTACTCCTAATTGAATTGAAACCCGAAACGTATACTCTTCTCCATGTATTTCCATACAGTTTCAGCCTGTTAAATGGGCACTATTTCAAATTTATGGAATAGGTTAGTTTTGAACTTTGGTCGAAAATTTATTTTTTACTTTTTGGCTGTACAATTGTGGTTTTATAGCCGCATGTTAGAGACATAACCCAAATTGATAATTCGTTTCAAAACTTCTGTTTTTGATAATTGAATTTTCTCTTTTCAGGGACAAAGCAGGTTTTCAAGAAATACCATTTATGCGAACGTATAAAATATCCGTAATATCCATTTACAGTAACACAGTCCGGAAGTAGCTAAATGTTGTGGCAGTGCGTATCCATTACACAGAGAATTCATTAAGTTTTGAATTTCACAAAAACAGTTTCATACACAAGAAAGAACATTTATGTAACCCATGCCTTTTATTAAAACGAATGTTAGTTTGTTATTCAGACGCAACATAATTTTCAGGGATAAGCTGTACATGAAAATGTCTGAAAAGAAACAAAATATTGTATAGAAGGACGTCGAAAATGAATATACGCGTTTAAAATATTCATATGTCACACGCCGATGACTTCACAAACAATTTAATAACTTGAAAATTGCACAAAATATATACCGTTTGAAATTTTTGAGAACTTTCTATTTTCTAATATACCCAATACCATAATGTAGATATATTTTAGTGATATCATACTCTATGAAAGTTATTTTCTATATATTTTTTAAATGCTGAAAACATAATGTTCTAGTCCATTTTGAAACACACTTACAGCTGCGTGGAATGTTTAATATTAATTATATTTTGAATACGGCACGTTACACGTCACATCGACGAATGTGAATTTGATTGGCGCATTCTACGAGCACATTGTAAATACTGGAAATAAAGGAGCCCATATACGAATAGACCTAGCAAACCGGAAAAGTAACGTATAAAGAGGAGAAATAAACTGACCGTAAAGTAAAAAGAAAATAGAAGAAGAATTAAGGAGAATAGGACAACAGATGCAAACGGTAAGGGAAGAACTGCTTGAAGAAATGATTCAAAGTAAGCGGAGCTTAAAGTCGAATAAAAAAAAAGAGAATACAAGATAAATAGAGAAAGAAAAGAAATGTATCAGAAGACAGAAGACATGACAAAAAGAATACGGGATGTAACAATAAAAGAACAGAAGGAATCTGGCCATAATGGAAAAAGGATCAAATATACGCCCGAACAACTTATACAGTTGGCGGAAAAGGGAAGAAAAGGGAAGAGGGAACTATGGCAAGACGTAATAGACAGACTAAATACCAGGACAAAAAGAAGGAAGGAAATACAACATAAGAAGGAAAATGAAAAGTTGTAATACTGCAACCATGAGAATAGAAACGTGGAACGTTCAAGGAAGCTATAAGGAAGGTGCGGCTAAGAATTTCGAAATAGAAGCAAAGAAGTACCAAATGGAGATACTTGCAGTACAAGAAACGCACATAAAAGAATCCAATATGCCAAATTTAGAGGACTACGTGTTCTCTACAAGTGGCGGAGAAACGAGGAGATATGGAGTGGGCTTCCTGGTAAGCAATGAATTAAAAGAAAAAGTAGAAGAATTTAGGCCTATATCGGAAAAAATGTGCTATATAGAAATAAGAGGGGAGCACAACATATCTATACTGAATATTCACGCACCAACCGAAGAAAAAACAGAAAAGACCAAAGACGAGTTCTATGAGATTCTAGAGGAAACATGTAGCAAGTTAAGCAGAAGCAACATCAAGATGATAATAGGAGATGCAAATGCAAAGAGAACATATACACACAAATTACAGGAGAAGAAAGTAAACATTTACACAGCAACGACAATGGCAAGAGACTGATAGAGTTCGCTGAGGACAAACAAATTAAAATAATGAGTACCCATTTTAAAAGGAAAGAGATGTATAAGGGAACATGGACATCACCAGATGGGAGTTATAAATAGACCACTCCATCGTAGAGGAGCGCTCCCAGAAGATAATAACCAACATCAGATCCTGCAGAGGAGCAGATGTAAATTCAGATCACTGTCTGGTCAGAATAGACCCAAAAGCAATAAAGCGTCCAAAGAAAAGTAGAAGATGGAAAGTAAGAAAAAACACTTCACTCTCACGGAACTACAAGAATTAGAAATACAGGAAAAATACGTAGAAGAAATAATACAAGGATATCATGAAACACCGCAGAGCATAGAAAAAGATTGGGAAATTATGGAGACAGTAACTATGAAAGCAACAGAGAAGTACCTGTAAAAGAGTATCAGGCAAAGAAAAAATGGTTAGACGAAGAATGTAGAAAAGAAATTGAGAAACCACAAGAACTACGTATAAAGGCTCTACAAACACGGAGAACTGAAGATAAGAAAGCATATAGGGAACAAAGATCGAAAACAAAAAAACTAATCAGAAAAAAGAAAAGGACAAAACTCCAACAGAAAGTGATAAAGACGGAAAATTACTACAAAAGGAAAGAAATTAGAAATTTTTATAGAGAAGTAAAAAAGTAAAGGAGAAAAACAAACAAACCACCTACATCAGAGGCAAAGATGGAAAGTTAATAGGGGAGGAAGAAAAAATTAGGGAAAGATGGAAAGAGTATTTTTCCGAGATGTTAAATGAAGGTGCAGAAAACGAGGCTGAAGAAACAGAAAGGTGAGTACAAGATGGCAACCAGATAAATGACCCAACAGAGGAGGAAATAGAAGAAATTATAAAGTGTCTTAAGAATAACAAAAGTCCGGGAAGTAATGGAATAACAGCCGAAAATATTAAATACGGAGGAGAGGAATTAAAGAAACAAATGTATCTACTAATAAAGAAAATATGGCAAGAATAACAGATGCCAAAAAACTGGGAAAAGGCTACAATTATACCCCTACTGTACACGTACAAAGTGATAGCCACCATAATTAAAAGAAGAGTAGAGACGATAGTGGAGCCACAGTTAAAGAAATATCAGGCAGGCTGCAGAAAAGGAAGAGGAACAACCGACCAAATTTTTACAATGAAGGAGGTATTAACAACCTGCTAGGAATACAAAATTCCTGCGGTAGTATTATTCATTGACTTTAAAAAAGCGTACGGCTCAGTGAAAAGAAGGGAACTGATTAGAAGTATGGGGGGTACCTCAAACTCCCTACTAATAAAGAAAATATGGCAAGAATAACAGATGCCAAAAAACTGGGAAAAGGCTACAATTATACCCCTACTGAAAAATGGAGATCCAACAGAATGCAACAACTATAGAGGCATATCACTATTATATCACGTACAAAGTGATAGCCACCATAATTAAAAGAAGAGTAGAGACGATAGTGAAGCCACAGTTAAAGGAATATCAGGCAGGCTGCAGAAAAGGAAGAGGAACAACCGACCAAATTTTTACAATGAAGGAGGTATTAACAACCTGCTAGGAATACAAAATTCCTGCGTTAGTATTATTCATTGACTTTAAAAAAGCGTACGGCTCAGTGAAAAGAAGGGAACTGATTAGAAGTATGGGGGAGTTTGAGGTACCCCCCAAGCTAGAGAGATTAGTAAACATTGTACACACCAAAAAATGTACGAATAAAAAACCAAGCATCGGAAGACTTCATAGTCGAAATAGGACTGAGACAAGGAGACTCCCTGGCAACCCTATTCTTCAACATGGCACTGGAAAAAGTAATGAGAGATGGTAACCTGAACAGGAAAGGAGACGTACTGAACAAGGGACGCCAAGTAATAGGTTATGCGGACGACCTGGCCATTATAGCGAGAAGTAAAAGAGAATAAAAAAAGACAACTAGCAGACTGGTAAAAGAGGCATCTAAAATGGGATTACAAATAAACCAAAGAAAAAATTCAAAGTAATGAGAATGGAGAGCTCTCAAAAAATAAGACGTTAATGATAGATAGCAGTTTGGGGAAAATGAAGTTTGAAGAGGTAGAGGAATTCAAATAATTGGGTGCTAAAATAACAAATCAATGCGACGAAGAAAACGAAATCGATTATAGAATAATAAAAACCAGCAGAAGTGCCAGAGCCCTGAACAGCATACTAAGAGAAAAAAAACCTATCTAGAAAGGCGAAGTTCCGACTCTACAAAACAGTCTTGAGACCGACCGCTTTATATGGCTGCGAAACCTGGGTCTTAAATAAAAAGAACCAAGAGAGATTGTTAAGGTGGGAGAGAAGAATAATAAGAAGAATAACGGGAGGGAAAAAACAGAAATGGGGTACGAAAGAAGATCAAATAAGGTAATTTATAAAATATATGAAATTTATAAGGAACCAGCTATAGATAAAATAGTAAAGGCGAGAAGACTGCAGTGGCTGGGCCACATCGAAAGAATGGAAGAAGGAAGGATACCCAAAACCATAGCCAAGGAAGAGATGGTATGAAGCCGTTAAAGCAGATTTGGAAGAAAAGAACATAAGAGAATGGAAAATTAAGAGTAAAAACAGAAAGGAATGGAAGAAGATAACGAAGCTGTGGACCTAAAATGGCATGTGTGAAGCGATGTACACATAGCTATATTTTTTATTGAATGGTTTTTTAAAAGTAAAATTACTTTATCGTAGAGCTTCTCTGTAGTGCAACAAATAGTTCTAATTATTTCAAAGTTTTTTTAAAATATTTCTACTTAAAATTTTGGTTGAAATAAAGCCTACATAAAGTTATGCAAAATCTTCTTACAGTTTCATGGTGGAGAGCCAAGCTTTGGATGTAATAGTCCAAACGCTTCCCGGTTCGAATCTCCCCAGGTTCGGAAATTGTTCTAATTCCCTGGGTGGTCGGTAGTGGGTCCCGGTCTCCATTTGCCATTGGGGATCAAATTAATGGCACTCCTCGTGTTACGACCGCACTAGAGGAGTAACAAGATCGTGTACACAAAAATACACCACACACAGCAGGTTAAGCACGGTTACGCACCAACACGGTAACCCGCAGAGTCGGGCCCTGTTGTGCATTGCACAAGCTAACTTAGCCTTGTGGCCCATCAAAAGCGATGGACCTCTAAGGCCTGTGAAAGCTTCATAATAAAAATAATATATACATATATATATATATATATATATACGAGGCTGTTTCAAATGAAATCCGGATTGTGATTATACTTGTTTATTTAATAACTGAATTGACAAAAAAATGTTATCACTTTTCTATAGAGTTCCCCTGCCTCTCAATACACCTTTTCCAACTGTCAACCAAAGCCTCTATTGACTATTCCATCGGAGAAGAATTCTTTTGGTTTTGTGCGAAACCACTATGCACCGCATTTTCACGCTTTCGTCATCCGGAAAATGCAGCCCACCTAAATCTCTTTTAAGTGCCCCAAACATATGGTAATCGCTTGGTGCTAGATCGTGAGAATACGGAGGATGTTCAATAACTTCAAATCTAAGTTTTTCTATTACTGCCTTGGTTTCCATCGAGCAATGCGGCCTAGCATTGTGTTGGAGCAGAACACCTTTTGACAGAAATCCGCGTCGTTTTGTCCTTATAGCTGGCTTCAGTTTATCTTTTAATAGGTTGCAGTATGAAGCACTATTGACTGTGGTACCCTTCATCATGTAATCTTTTACCAGTACACCTTTATTATCCCAAAACACAGTCAACATTACCTTTCCAGCCGATGGAGCAGCTTTAAATTTTTTGGGTTGGCGTGATGCTGAGTGATGTCATTCTTTTGATGATTGCTTACATTCTGGCTGAAAATGGTGAACCCAGGATTCAGCACCAGTCACTATACGATTTAAATAGGCAGCTCCCTCTTTTTCATAACGTGACAGAAGAACCGTACAAGCTTCAATCCTTCTTTGTTTAAGTTCAGGCGTTAAGTGCCTAGGGACCCATCTCGCACAAACTTTTCGGTATTTCAGCTGCTCAAAAACAACATTATGTGTAGAACCGATACTCACATTAATTTTTGAAGCAATTTCTTTTAGTTTTATGCGTCTGTTTTGTAAAATGAGCTCTTGCACAGTTCTAATGTTCTTTTCAGTGATTACACGGTTTGCATGTGCTGGTAGTGGTGCATCTTTTACAGTTTCAGTGCCGCTTTTAAATTTTTTTGCCCATTCAAACACACTTGAACGAGCTAAACAGCTACTTCCGTACACCTTAAGCATTCTTGAATGAATTTCAGAAGGATTCACTCCTTCTGCAGTTGAAAATCTTATCGCAGAACGCATTTCTTCGCTGGTGCAACTTTGAAGTGAGCTATAGCTGTCAAGTGAGAAATTATATTTGTCTTTTGTTTCCAGATACTTAATAATCAATTCATGGCCTCCCTAAATGTGTGAACTAAGTCATTATTTTCATTATTGGTAATAGGGAATGTATTTAACTTAGTTAAAGACGCAATCCGGATTTCATTTGAAACAGCCTCGTATATGTAAATTTATATACATATATGCATACAGATTCACTCTTAGCCAAATTATGTTGGATACGTTAACGCAAGAATGTTATATATCGCTGAACTTTCTTGAGAAACCCTGTATAATGTAATCTATGCTATAGTTTATCGCATATAGCTTAGCCGGTAAGAGATTAAAATTTGTAGGTAGGAGAAATTTTATCCGCTCGGTCATAGGACTTAAGTTACGACGTTCAAGCGCGTGTTTACAGTTGCTCTAACCGTTGTTTACCTGCCTGCAAGATTTAGGAAGTACGTGTTTTATATTTGCACACAGTTAATCGATGCTGTGATTCCAAACAAGTACAGAATTTAATCGTTCTCCATAAATGAATTTTATATTTAACGTTCATGTGTATAATAATTTAAAAAATTTATAAAAATAATTTATAATGAAACGTGTACTCAGTTACAATATTAACAAAAATTTATATATTTACAGAAATACATTACGTACAATACATACATTACACATCGGCATCCTCCCCTGAATCCCCCTCCCCTAAATTTATTGTTATTGGATTTATTTCGGGCGCCACTACTTTTTCCCGATCCCACCAACTCAAAATTTTCTTTTCGGTTCGGCCAATAACCTTTTTTGACACTTCTTCAGAAAGTTTATTTAAAGATTCGTTCCTCATACTGTGACTTATGATATTGTTTGCTTATACCCCAAACTTCTTCAGTTGCATTAAATTGGCAATGGTATGGTGGTAAACGTAATACTACGTGACCATGTGAATTTATCAATTTATCAAATGTATATCTTTTTGGCTTTCGCTCTTTTTCCCCGAAGAATTCGGTTGCTTGTCAATTTCGCAACTGTGATAGGAGGAATTGTCCATAATAATCAGGAAGGATTCTTCACTTTGTAATTTTTCGGCATTCATGTTGTCATGATAATCCGCAAATTTTGAATTGTCGGAAAATAGTACACTCGCATGTTCTACAAATCCATTACTAGTACCAGCATGAAGTACAATAAAACGTTTTCTTTTACTTGTCTGAGACTTCCATACACTTGCAACACTAGAATTTTGCCATGAACGCTTATTTCCACCCTTCGCAAATATCCACGTTTCGTCTAAGAATACACACTGAAGTGGTGCGTCCGCTTCCATATTTCTTGCGTAAGTCCGTAAAAAATGTGTACGCATGTGTGTAACGTGACTATGTTCACATAAAGCCCTTCTGTTGTCGTCCATGGTAAAATAAAATCCTATGTCTAGTCTATCTAAACTTGCTCTAGATATTTCAAGTATGGCGCGTTCTTTGAGTTGGATATTTAATGTGTCTAAATTAACACGTTGCCGTTTACAGTACATATAAATAACAACTCTAACTTCCATTTTTATAATTTCATCTAGATCTCGCATTAGGGGTTTCTTACGTTCTTATTTGGAGTCCTTAAGAGTGGATACGTTTTGTTCCTCCGAATAATTGATCTAGCTGTTGTTTCACCATTTTGTAAAGCATCAGCAACTCTCTAGTAAAATCAAAATATGGTTTTTATAAAACAGCTGTTGAAAAATATTAAAACAAAATAAAGTATATCTACTCTTTATATTACATACCTTTTGTACGGCAGTTATAGGTGTTAGGGGACCTCCATTGTCTTTCTTACTTTGCAAATATTCTAGTAAATTGATTACCAACTTCAAAGCTTGCGAAGTCAACACTTTTCCAGACATTATAGATGTGAATTTTAAAAAATATATTCCACTAGCTCTCACTATTACTTATAGACCACCTGTTTAATAACATTAAAGTATTTACTTATTTGCCTATGTCTTATTCCTATTATCCACTAATGAGTTGTTTTCAGATATATCAACACACTTAAGCTCTATTTTAAAATGCCAATAGCTATAATACCTAATCTGACAAAAATTAGTACTTATAATTTAATTTATTTTTCGATATTTCAAAAAAAATATGTGATTATATAGTCAGTTCCCTATAAAATGTCTTTCTAAAAATTGAGCTATGACAATTAGTACTTTTTAGTTGTAGCCCCAATATAATTTGGCTTGTAATATAGTCGGGTGTCGTTCTATTTGACGGGCGCGAAGTCTGCAGTCAGGTAAAATAACCTGTTGAACTAAGAGAAGCGGCCACATGCTCAAGACACCAGTGACCAAAAACAAGTGTCTAATTAAATGTAGCTACTAAAGTACAATAATTACACCTCTTTGCAGTTAACTAAAAATCAACATTTATTTACCCATATTTTACATGTTTAATCTCGATATTCTTAATGTATATCAAAGACAAGACAGCTTGAAGATTATTATTGCATCTAATTTGCACGAAAAATTCAATTTTATTTTTAGATATTTGAATTTAAATAACAGTTATTCAAATATTAAAATAATTATATTTCTACTGAAATACTAATAACTAAAAATGCAGTATTAATTATGGATTTGAAATAATTTGAACACATAGGTGAATCAGGTGCAAAGTTTAAAATAGGTTAAACACAAACCGAAGTGACTCATACACAAATTAAATATAATTTTTTTATCGTTACTAAATAATATCGGCTAACAAATTAAATTTCAATTAGTTTCATATTTTGGACACAATTAAAAATGACTGAAATAGACAAATATTATTGCATTTAATTAATATGGATTACTCTTGATTGTAATAAAACAGTTTAACCGCTGTCGTCTTCCTCGTCTTCACTGTCCGATGAATCATCACCCAAATTAATTATTAAGGGTCCACCTCGTCAACTATAATTTCACGATGCCACCAAGATTTTATAAGATCTTCTGTATGTCGTACACAATTTTTCCATTCGTTTTCACCGCATTGATTTAAAAATTTTTCCCACATTGGCGTCCGATATGTTTGTCGTAGTGGCGTTTAGTATTCGCCCAAATTAATTCTATTGCGTCACCTGTTTTGGAACCACTGAACACTGTAAGTGCTATCTCTTTTCGTTTCACAAGTCACCGCAGTACATTTCATAAACTTTAGAGCGACAATCTGCAAAACTTGTGCTCGCTCTAATAGCCTATGTGAACTAAGGAGCTAGAAAGAGAGCAATATAACTATACAAGTTTTGTGGTGGTTCGTACTGCGAAGGGCCTCCCGTCAAATAAGACGAGACCCGACTATACATATAACAGAAAAGAATAAACTTTTACTATTACGTCTGAACTAACATATGTTTCGCCTGTTTTTAAATTGTAATCTTTTACCGGCAATGCTGTGTGAGATGAATTATAACTAATACTTAATATTATTTTTGAAATTTGTCTGTTGGTTATAGTAACAAATTTAGCTATTTCACTCCAAACATTGTATCCCACGTTCTATATAAATAACTGACAATACATTACTTACTTTTACGTGCACAAAAATTGTGGCCCTTCCGTAATACTTTTGCGGGGGACCTCCGCGTATTTTGCTATGCTATTAAAAATAAATTGCAATAGTCTAACAATATAGATATATTTTAGTGTAATTATACTTTATAATTTACCAATTCGACTTTAACAATCGTGGATTTTGAATACCGTA
This sequence comes from Limonius californicus, assembly GCA_014611495.1. Lineage (NCBI taxonomy): Eukaryota > Metazoa > Arthropoda > Insecta > Coleoptera > Elateridae > Limonius > Limonius californicus. Next base: position 34,113 of record JABXWE010101889.1, read on the forward strand.
ATCTTCCTTGGTATTTACGACCATAAAATGTAGGTTTCACGCGTTTCTACTTGAGTGCTGAGGAGCATCATGTCACAAAAAAGAGACCTGTGTCCAGTAGTGGGACGTTAAAAATGTTATCGTTACTTTTAACTGCTGTGTCTATAGTATATTATCAGATTTAAACTAGGATTTAAATATACATCATGTATTAATATTCTAGTACAAGACTGAACTTTGGAATTTTATTTAAATTTGTAAAGTACTTCCACTACTATACTGTAGCGTTTAATAACAACAAATATATTACGATGCTTATTCGGTCCAGCAGTGGAACAGTAAGAATGATATCGTTACTTGATAACTGTTGCTTATTAGTATTTTTTTAGATTTAAATGTACACTGTATTTTCATATTCTAGCACATGACTTATTTTAACATTTTATTTGAATTTGCAAAGTACTTTCATTACTATACTGTTGTATTTAATACGAACAAATATATTAGTTACAAAGCTTATTTGGAAACTAAGGGCCGTTTAAACATTCCCGGGGAAGTAGGGTAGTAGTCAATTTGGTGCATTGTGGGGGTGCTTTACTGGTTGATGAGCTAGCCACTCGTCACTTTACCATAGTTCTGCCATAGTGTAATTAAACGCTAAAATGAACATTTCTATTGAAAATCCCGCCAAGTCTGAAGTGGGAGTTTTGATTCGTTTTAGCCATACAAATAACGAAAACGCTGCCGAACTTTACCGTCAAGTATGCGACATTTATGGTCCATACATCATGAATGAAATGAAAGGTCAAACAATTGTGAACGAATTTCAAATATAGCCGAATAAACGTGCACGATGAGGAACGAAGCGAAAGACCTTATATAGGCAATGACAAGCTGGTGAAAGAAGTGAATTACGATTGTGGAAATGGCCGCAAATTTTCTTCAGAATTTAGGTTCGGTACTGTATGCAATTGTAACGAACAGACTACAGTACCACTAACTTTGTAGGAGGTAAGTGTCAAAAATGTTCAGAAAAAGCAGCAAATGTCCTCTGCACTGATCTTTCTGCACCGCTACGAAAGTGATGGCGATGAGTATCTAAATCACATTGTGATTGGCGACGAGACCTGAATTTGTTACACGAATGTTGAAACCAAGCAGTGGGCGCATGCGATTCAATTGGAAAGGTTTTAACCGACCCGATACTATCACCTCTTCCTAAAAAAAATTTAAGTACGCGCGACCGTTTTGTTGGTGATGCTTACCTCAAAACGACGGTACACAATTGGTTTTTGCCATAGACTGCAACCTTCTATGACGAAGGTATACAAAAACAACCACGATATGATAAGTGTTTAAATTCAAGTGATAGCTATGAAGACAAACAATTTAGGAGTGTATCTTAAGATTTAAACATATTCAATTTATTTCAACTATACATATTTGATCAGTCCCTAATTACCGAAGCAGCATTTTCAGAAAATTTTTATTAATATAGCGTTTAACATGCTTGACACTGATTTATTATTTAATGTAAAATAATTCAATAAAAACTTCAGTTGCAATACAACCAAAAAATCTGCTCGGGTAACCTTTATAACTTTCACCACACGGTGATACCGCTTAGACGTTATTATGGTTTTGTGTCGCCTACTTGGCGTCGATTTCGTTGTTTTAGCTCTTTCAGTGTCATATTGATTTTAGTATTTACATTTAGTTTTCAAAGTAATTCTTTAATTATTTAACTGCCGTTGATTTCTAGGTCCACCTACGGTACCTTGTAAGGGTCATTTAATCGAATGATTAGAAAGCACTTCAGTTATTAAAAGTTTATTTACTTTATTGCAGTACACTATGAGTAAATTGCTGTTTCAAATATAGCTACAAAAGTACAACTTGTTTGGAAGTGACCTCTTGGCTTTTACTACTGTCTTACTTTCTCATCTTTCCAGTATATCAAAACTTCTAGCTTCAAAACTATGACCGCTAGAATTTTGTGAATATTACCTATTACTTTAACAGCATTTGTTCAGTTACTTTTAATCCAGTTCGCTTAAACGTTATGTTATTTAACAGCCCTTGGGCATTAGAAAACAGTGTACACAAAACTTTTTGCAAAAAACCAACTGTAAAACTAGTGCGCTTCCAAATTTTTGAACTTTGCAAACAAATATTTTCATATAACGATTACAATCATATTCAATAAATTTCCTTGTGTGGTAAAGGCTAGAAGGACCTGCGATAATTTTATGCTTATTGACGAAATTCCTCTGTGAGACTGTAAAAATGGCACACTTTCAAAATGTTTGTAGTTATTAGAAACATCATGAACAGTTTTTTCGTCCCACTGTTGGGCATCGTCCTCTTCTCTGCCAAGTGTTTCTCTTCAGCGCTAAGGTAGAAACACGGGAGACCTACAGTTTAACGTCGAATCCAAACGACAGAAATTTCAGAGAAGGTTTTTAGCATTAAGATTCCACGGTTGCAAATCTAATTGGGAAATTGTTCGTAGTGGGTTGCAGCATAAGATTTGTATACGCTGATAATGCTGCGGAATCCTAGGGAGTACCAACTGAGCTACCACCATACCTATTTAGAACATAGTTTTCCAAAATTATTATACATAATAATAAATACATTTTTAGCTTTAATTTTCTATAACGTGATTGATTTAAAGTAAAAATATATACGTAGCTGTAAAATATATTCCTTCAGAAATCAGACGTTTGTGACACTTCGGATTACATTAGAAGCAATACAAACTTCCTCTAAACACGTTCATATTTAGCTTAAGCATATATATGCTAGTTCCTTCGTTGCTAAACAGTAACAGGGAATTCTGTCTGAATTCGAAATCAAGGTTCCATTTGTTTAGTTAAAAATGAAGTCCTCTGTGAGTTCTTGAAAATTTCGATCTGTTCATTCAATATCTTGAAATCGACTTTAAGCTTAAGGTTAATTAGACTAGACTACATTGTTTTTATCTCTTTCCTGCATCTTCTGGAAAAGATGTTGTATTTCAGGTGACAAGGGTAATTAAATTGATTACGGTAAAATCAATTTGCTTCTACGGCATATGTGGAGTTAACTTAATCAAAATTTTCACTATATTACAAACTACTATCCTTTAGGGACATAATGCACACATCCCCAATGTCAAGATGCATAGAAACAGAACAATTTCAAGACCCGGTTACCAATTTATTTTATCGTACACTATACGTCTTGTCTTTTACATTGGTCGCAATTCACTTTCTAGCGTTCAAGTAGACGGGCCAAAGTCTCGTGACAAACAGGGAAATGAATATAATGGGTTGCCGATGTAGAAAACTACATTTAATTGTTAGTTGCCAGATCGCTTTAGATCCTGGAAAATATGATATTTGAAATAGGCTTTCCGCCTATGAAATCTTGTTAAAAATGTTCGTCGGTATATGCGTGTGTGTAGCTTAGCAACCATTATAATGTATCAAGTTGGAATAGTCGAGTACAACAATTGCTGCTTGATCCTAACAGTTTCTTATAGTAATTCAGAATCGTAAACCGAAATCACACATGCTTGGCTGGGAACATTTTTTCAGAAGCGTTTGTAAAGCTTTAAAAATCCATTTTTTGACAATTTCGATTTATAGTACGTTTATTCAAAAATTAGTCAACAAATTGCAATAAATTTAAGGTAATTCAAAAGTCCTTACACGGTAGTGTTTTAATAGGGACAAAGGTTGACAGATTAAATACGCATGTAAAAAGAAAATCAAAAAAACTTTGTGGCAATTTTGAAGAAAAAATGCGTTCCCAAAAATTGCAATACACTCCCAATCTGCTGGAGAACGTACATGTAGGTCCTACCAAATTCTAGGAGTTTTTGAAAATGTCATGAGATCCTTAACAATCTATTGTCACCATTCAGGTTGTCAAAAACTGAACTGAAATGTAATTTTAAACCCCGAATTGCATACAAATTCTAAAAAGGTATAGGGATTTCCGACATTGCGGAAGAGCAAAAAATTATGTATAGAGGTCAATGCATTAGATTTCCACGCTGAAGGTCTGTAGTTTAATTTCAGATACCAGAACGTGGACATTTTTTCTCGCAAGACAATGGAAAACCAGCGCGGTATTCTATCTAGTAAATCTTCTCTGCAGTAAAAGCTTCTACGGTTTTCGGGGTTCGGAGAACGCGTCAAGCTGTAGGTCCACTATGTCGGCGGTACTTTAAAACGCGCAACGTATTCATAGAAAAGAAGATGATTATGTCTCGTAAGAGACAAAGCACTGAAAGATGTACTGGGGTGTGCATAACAGGTACAGGGTGTGTTTTTATTTGAATAAATTAAAGAAAATACAATGAAAACAGGGAATGTAGTTTTATACACATTTTTAGCACAGGAAATTTTTGTGTTCTTGGAACAAATGACACTAGCAATAACCATTTACAGGTTAAACTACCCTGTCTGTATTTCTTAATTTCTTAATCAATAACGGCGTGTCTAAATATCCCGAAGCAACATCTCGCCGTCATTTGCGTGTAACTAAAACAATCACCATTTACTGATTCCTTTATATTACACTTTTATATATTTTGCTTCAAATTATATTATTATTTTTACGGGATATACATTTTTATAGTCATAATTTGAATCACATTTAGCGGTGTTTGGTTACCTACAGTTCGAAATCGAAAATTGATCCGAAGCTTATTGATTATGACGAAGAAATTGTAGTTTCGGAAACCAAAAGTTTTGGTAAATTAGACTTACAAATCGTTTTCTTATACAGGGTGTTAATGAATTGCAGGGACAAATTTCTAGGCCTTAAAGTATGCATGAAAACAAAAATGTTTTGTTAATAAATATACCGTCAAAAGTTTCCTGTGACCTGTACAAAATAATTTAAAATGCAATTTGGTTTGCCTATTTTCAGGTACTTCTTAAAGACTCTTTAAGAAGCTCTATTTTCTAAAGGAAACACTTTTGACCACATATTTATTAACAAAAGTTGTTTGCTTTGTTGTGTTTTGCAAGCCCTAGAAGTTTGTACCTACAATTCATTAACACCCGTGTTACTGAATTGCTGGGACAAACTTCTAGGGCTGAAATTATACGTGAAAACAAACCTTTTTTGTTAATAAACATATGGCCAAAGTGTTTGCTTTCAGGGATAGAGCTTCTCGAAGATTCTTTAAGAAGCGCCTAAATGTAGGCAACTTAATTTACTACCCACTATTTGTTTCCATAACGACGGAAATTATTACAGGATAAATAAAGCCCTCTTTTCCACTTTTCAAATTCAAATTAAATTTAAAATAAATTAATTAACAGCATGTTTTAAAACTAAGCAATAGCAAAAAACAAAATTACAAAGCAAAAATCAAGTATTTGAAAAATTTACAACAACTAAATCAAAAATTAACAAAATTATAGTAAATGTTCAAAATGTCGCCCCCCAGCTTCTACACACGAAGCACATCTACGAAGTAGATTCCTGCGCACCGCTCCAAATATACCAGGAGTCTGTTGAACTTTTTCACATGCAGCAAGAATACGCGTCGTAAGTTCTTCTGCAGCTTCTGAGGTAGCATACACTAACGTTTTAACATGACCCCACAAAAAGAAAGCAAGTACGGTCAAATCAGGAGAACGTGGAGGTCACGCCACATGTCCTCCTCGACCTATCCATCTGTTGAGAATAGTGTTATTTAAAAATTCCCTGACTTGAGCAGGTGCACCATCTTGCTGCAGCCAGATTTGAGGTGGAACATCTTTCAAAAGTTCAGGCAGGACATGGCGCAAGAAATTTAAATAAATTACCTTTGGGGTAGCAGATATGGTCTAATGAGTCTATCGCCAACAATCCCGGCCCAAATGTTCAGTGAAAATCTTTGCTGGTTTTTCTGAACCACAGCATGGAGATTTTCATCCTCCCAAATGTGACTGTTTCTACTGTTGAATATTCCTTCTTTCGTAAAAGATGCCTCGTCACTAAACAGAACGTTTACTTGAAATTTCTGGCAAAATTCTACCCTTCCGGGTAAATCTGCTTAAATCATGACTTGTACCTTCTGTAGATGCTACTGATTTAGCTGCTGCTCATGTAGTACCTCCCATACTAAAACATGGTTAACTCCCATTTCATGAGCTATGGCTCTTGAACTAGTAGAAGCATTTTCAGCCACTCTCTCCAAAACTTCTTGCTCCAAATCCACCGTTCGCCTTGTTCTGGTAGCTCCACAGTTGTGTCTGTTGACAACGAATGTACCTTCCTCCCAGAGCCGACGTGAAACTACACTAAAGGCCTTGTGCGGTGGATGATTCCTATTTGGAAAATGTTTTTGGTACAGGCGAGCAGCTTCGCGTGCGTTACCACAAGCAGCTCCATACATGAACATCATGCTGTTCGGCAAAAGCATAATTCGCCGTAATACAAAAATACGAAATACAGATCGAAAATATGGAAGAAAATAATTATAAAAAAAATCACAGAACGAAAAAAACGAATTATAAATGGCACAGAAAGAAACGAATGCAATAAATATAAAAAAAATCACAAAAATATCAAATTGTGTCAAAATTGACGTTATTTAAATGCATGTATGTCTAGATCGTTTTTTTTAATTCCCTGTGACCTGTACGAAATAATTTAAAATGCAATTTGGTTTGCCTATTTTCAGGTAGTACTTCTTAAAGAATCTTTAAGAGGCTCTATTTTTTAAAGGAAACACTTTTGACCACACATTTATTAACAAAAGTTGTTTGATTTGTTGTGTTTTGCAAGCCCTAGAAGTTTGTCCCTACAATTCATTAACACCCTGAAGTTCTATTTCATACCGAAATTTCAACGGCAAGTCATAAATTTGGAACACACTGTATACTTTCGTAAATATGCGAAGATAGTTTGAAGTATAGCAACATCTATGTGGACTATTTTGCTATTTTCTAATGATACGTAGGAGAAAGTAGTAGAAAAAATAGTCGGTTAAATTATAAAAATTTGCGCAAATGGCCCTTACGGTTTTCAAGATATCTGCAAGCACTTCTGAAATATTCTGAAAAAACTGCAATTTGTCTTGTTCGAAAATCTCTAATAAGTGTTTTATAATTAAAGTTATGCAATTGAAACTCGGTAGTCTTAACTAAGAGGACACAAGGTATTCAATTAAAACTTTCTATGTCAACTATTTTTAGAGAACGATGTTCAACTTTATTTTAGACTTCGTATCTATAAGATAGCCGAGATCCCCATGTAAAGCATCTTATCTCGGACACCCTGTATTGCAAATTCCATCTGTATCCAAATCGAGGTTCCACGATAATCGGTGGTTATCAAAAATAAATCGTTGTTATAAAAGAGTATCGCTTCTAATTTTAAGAAGTTGTGACATGATGAGTGAAAAAACAAAGACATTTGGAGACAATTTTCGTTAAGGATAAAGATCAAACTCAAACAATGTTGGCAGAAAGCTGCTATAATTTCAAGCGTTAACAAGCCCCACATAATTTAAAGTTAAACAATGTACATCGTACGCCAGCTACGCCACAACAAGTTCCATTCAAGAGACGGGTATTTCTTTCGGAAAGCTATGGTTGCTTCCAGTTAAGCAAGACCACAACTACTTTGCCTTGCACCAGAAGATACATTACATCATCAAGGCACGTGCTCTACTTAAATTGTGGAACGTAGGTACCTGAGTATTCTTGGCACTTGATATCAATGTCCCCAAGCTGAGTTTACGTGTCAGGCTTAATGTAGCGTCGTTAGTCGTCACGAATAAACGAAATACATCACCGGAGACAGTTGACCCGAGAGTTAAGAAAATGCGCGATAAGCGAGCAAATTAATTACTAGCACCATCCTGTCACTTTTGCAAAGTCCTCTGCCATATTTAATACCGAACCAATATTACGAGACCTGTACTTATTTTAGTTCTTCGATTACTCTGATCCCTGGTACCCTCTCCCAAACCCGTCAAGGGTTGACATGTGTCGCGTGCACGCGTGCCGTTGATGTTTGCATATTGCTGTTCGCCACCCACCGGTGCTTTCGCGATAACCGCCGGACAAGGTTACATCTAAGATGACGTCGATATGTTCCCTTCGAGAGCTCCTTGCCCTTTGCATTATGTTGCTCCTCCACTTTCTAGCATATTCCGGGAGAAATCGCTCCCTAAATGATTACATACACGACAATAAAACGCATTTACAAATTTCCATAGTACATTTAATTTAGGCGTGCCTTTACCCAAACTCTCAACCCTTAAAAAGGTAATCGGCAGAACGTAATCACTCGGTATTTATGAGTCTGATTGTATTAAAAAAATATTGAGCGATCAGGACGCAAATTGTTTTGAGCCGTCTCCGTTTTAATTTCAAGTATTACATGCAAGGGTGGATTATAATTAAAGAAACTTACTTTAGGTACACATTGAGGTACTTTATTAAATAAAATTTTTAATTAATAAGGGTGTAGGGTTGACCTACCGTCAGCTGACGGGCTACCCCTAGCTATCAGGTTTCATTAACGCTGATCAGCTTATAATAGAAGCCCTAACTAAATTTTTAAAACTGCCGTTGGCTCATAGTGGCCGTGGATTTAAGTTAACTTTGAATATTATTAGAAAAAATATATGTTACATTTATACAGATGATCAGTACATAAATATAGTAATATAATATATAAATAATAGTGTGTATGTGAGCAAAACTACTTTTTTTACTTTAGAGATCTGTTGTTAGTTCATACAAATTAACTTTTAACTCATTAAAATACGTTTCTATTAGAACAGGCAATGTTTAGTCTAAAAGTTCGTACAAAATTGCGAATTCATGAGCGAGGTTATTTAACACCTAAATTACCTAGTAATCTTTTTTAAAATTCGGCACCGTTATGGAGATATGGCGCTCCAAAGTTTTTTTACATCAATTCACTAAAATGTAAATAACTTTTCTCTTTCTTGTCCAATTTTGATAAACTTCGTTGTTTTCGAAAGTTAACTGTTCAAGCTCCAAGAAAACGATGCAGTGGAAAATATCTAATCAAGAAGTGAAAATTTTGATGTAAAAATTTGTAAATTAGGTGAATGTACTTAAATTGTCATTTCTGTTGGAAATTGCGTTAAATAACTCTTTAAATGTTAAATATTCTAAAGAATTGTAAAGATTTTTTCCTGGAAAACAGAATACTAGTTTAGAAACTGAAAAAAAAGCAGATTTCATCAATTTTTCACAGTACAGTACAGTATAGACTGAAAAATTTTGCTTGTATTGTAAGCTTTCTAAAACACTAAAGTATATCAAAATCCGACAAGGAATAAAAAAATTATTTACATTTTAGATGTAAAGGACGTGGAAGCGCCATATATCCGTAACGGTGCCAAATTTTGAAACAAATTACTATGCAATTTAGGTGTAAAACAACCTCAGTTATACGTGATTAAGGTTTTTCGCACATGTTTAGAATCACCTTGTATATCTATACAGCATTTACAATTCTTAGGAAAGTGCTATTTAAGGAGTGAAATGCATTTCAGGTTGACTTTAACATAATTTACGTTAATAGGGTGCCAAAAATAATAATATTGGATAGGAAGTGTTTTGTAACTCGTGAAATGTTGACGAGTTAGTAAAAAATTACGTTCAAACACTTAACTTGTAGGAAGTGGAAAGTATTTCTGAAGGGATCCAGAGATATTAATGCTGCTGTTAACATACGTTTGAATGATATTACTACTACACGCTCTCACTTTCGGGGATGGTAAACTAAATCTTTTTGTATAAATAGGGCGAAAGAAATTATACATTGGGGGGGGGGCAAGCTTTTTATGAAATAAAATGGCAATAGAATAATATTCCCATGATAATTTAAAAAATGAATTTTGAAGAAGGCTACTATTTTTAAAAGGATTAGGATTGTTTTAACATAGTTGTTGCAAGTAGGGTGCAAAAATGGGATTATACATGTTTACTACTGAAGGAGCGACAAGTATTGTTTAATGGATGAAATGTGGGTCATTTTATAATGATTTCCTTGATTACCGTGCAAAAATGATATTATTACAAATTTTCACTTTTAGGAGGTTATGGTCATCTTTACTGTATAAAGGGGGGGGGGTGATTTTAGCATAATTTGAGAAAATATGGTACCAAATATAATATTATTATGAAGTGGAAAGAGTTCTGAAGCAACTGCATTTACAAACAATTAAGCTATAAATGTGATACTTTTAGCAGAATGATTGTAAAGGCTACACACACAAGTATTTTACAGTACATGCAATAACTGTGAGGGTGATTCTAACACAATTGTTGTTAATATGGCAAATGGCATGAAAATACAAATATTCATTTAACAAATAAAATGTCGATCAGTATAATTTTAACATAACTGTTGTGACTACAGTGCGAAAAATAATACATATTTTGACTTTGGGATGAGCGACCAGTGCTATTAAGGGATGAAATGTCATTGAAGTGCTCTTAGCGTAGTTATGAATAGTGCGCGTAGAAGCATCTTATTAGTTACCTTTTTTGAGGAAGCGACAAGTATTTATTGTATACATATGCGAGTTGTCTACAGCCTTCAAGCCATTTCCCGTTTTTCGCGCCTGTCTCAGTATCTATTCCCAGTCATCTTCGTGTAGACCTCTCTGTTCCATTTCTGTTTTGATTTCAACGGACCAACTTTTATAAGATCTTCCCCCTTTTTTTTTCGTATAGCACCCATTTCCACACCTTCGATGGGGGACGATCTTCCTCCATCTTTTGTAGGTGACCATACCATATGTTAATTGTTTATAATTTATTCTGTCAGCAATTATCTCTTCTATTTCCATGTTCCATGTTTTTCCTAATTTACTTATTTCTTTTTCTGTCTAGCTTACTGACATCAGAACTCTTCCTCCAAAACTGCATTTCTGCGTCCTCCAGTCTTCGATCCACTATTTTAGTTCCTGCCCATATTTCGCCATACAATTTTCCAATACTGTCTTATGCAGGGTGATTATAAACAGGTCTGCAAAACAAGTTATTTAACACCTAAATTATATGGTAAGCATTTTTTAATTAGGCACCGTTACGGAGATATGGCGTTAAAAAAGTTCTTTTACATGAATTCATCAAACTGTAAATAACTTTTTTATTTCGTGTCCGATTTTGATAAACTTTATTGATTTAGAAAGATTACAGTCCAAGCCCGGGAAACTGTATAATTGACTGTGAAAAGTGGATGAAATCTTTTTCGCATGTATTTAGGATCACCTTGTATATAACATTATTTGTCTTTTTTGCTACTGCTTTGTTCTACAGTATCGAATATGGTGCTCTAGTGACCTCCTACTTTCTTCTGCAGTATATCTCTTTCGTGCTTTCCATCAATTGTTATAATGATTCCTAAACAATTACAGTCGCTTGTTTGTTTTATTGCTACATACTCTGATAATCAGCATGGTTTTAATTATGGATTTTTGTAAATGACCCTTTTGGGCCTTATGATGATTTTCCAGTCCATTGCGTGCTTTGGCGTTGGGGTCCAAGATCATACTAAAATACCCATGACACATCACCAGCGATAATGCAGGTAAAAACTATGTATTATCGCGAAGAAACTTCCCACGGAACTTTCTCAAATCTTCATGTAATATTTAGCGAATCGTCTCCTTATTTATGTTCAATTCATCTTCCATGTTTTGCTACAATTTTATAAACGCTTGCAACCGAGTCTGCATTTCAACATATTGGCTGCCGTCCGGTTTTGCACATCCTTATAACCATCTTTGAAATGTTTAAATTATTCAGAGACACTAGTACGACTTAAGGATATTATCGCTTTACACAGTTTTCAATAATTCATAAACTATTACTAGAGTATTCCCTAATTTTCAGCAAAATTTAATATTCACTCGTTGCTCCACGACAACTGACAGAAACAAAATGTACGCGCTACCGTCTTGCATAGTAGTTAATAGCTGTTTGATCTTCGCCTCACCACCCTCTATTTATAAAACTGTAAACTAAATTCTTATCTACAAGAGCTTATAAATGACCTAAAATTAAACTCAATTGGATATCCAGATTTAGAATAAACAAGGGAAATTTTCAAAATTTCGTAGCTTTCCTAGTTTTGCATAAAGAGACTTTAATAAAACCTCCTCTAAGATTCCCTGTTAACATTTTGTTAATTCAATTTTCCTGATCATGTTATTCGAGAAACTGATTTCGAATCATTTTCCTTTACCTGAGTATTTCAAAGTGTTTCCCGTGTTTCCTGAAATACGATATGTTATAAGCGTTTTGAAAACCAATTCTTTGATCTCGGTAGAATTCTAAAATATGCAATTGTGTAAAAAGTCTCAATATCTAAAATGGGCAAAGCAAAATTGCAGTTTTCAGATATACTACAACAGCATATTTTTGAAAACATGTGTAGACCTCGAGCTTATTCCTTTACATATCCACTCTATCTATTTTCCACAAGTTTATAAACAACTGTTAAGACAATATCTTTTGTAAGTCATGCACCCGCACGCTTTTGTTTAAACGTTAGGTCAGGCTACTGAGTTGGCCACCACAGTAGTTCGTCATTTTTTAGCTGTTAATTTTTATCTACCAGTTCAGCAGGTCAAATGAAAAACAAAAACTTTGGTTTCCTTTAAAAGATGTTCTAAATTATTAAAATGTGTAATAATCTCTACAACTCCGCCAACAAATACATTTTTGTAGCTTGCCCTAACGGTATATTTTTAATCCTTTTGTTATTGTACAACTGATAATTATAATGAGAAATGTGTTTTATGGAATATTTCCATTGTTCCACAGCTAAATAAGGCTGCGTACCAAGTTGATTAAAATATACTGCCAGGGTTGTTTAGGGAAAGTTAATAAAGACCATATGGACAATAAAAAAAAATCCCCAATGAGAAGTTAAATTATTCTCCGTGTGACTAGAAAGTTAGTAGTTTTCGTTTAAATTTAATGTAGTTTAAAGTTCCTCCAACATCTCTACTAATAATCCCTGGTAACTACCAGAAACAAGCCTTCAACTTTTGCTCGATATTTTGTCATGCATTTGCTATAAATAACGATGCTTCCGTTAGTTTTACGCTGGTTGGATGTTAGGGCCAAATAGGTTCTGTCTTTAGAGTAACTGTAATTCTTAATGATTTACTCTATTTTTATAAATGAACTTAGTACGATGCCATTACGTTGCCTGTACTTTAGTCCGAAATAGGAAAGTTATTTCCAAAAATACTTTCCTACAATTGTCAAGTGTGCATTATGTTACACGTGGCGCAATTTAGGCTTACTATCCCGCAGTCAACTGCTTCACTTGAAAGGGTTTCTCGTTAATGAGTTACAAATGAACTTATTCCATAAATAGACACAGAAATAATTCAGTAGAAAGAGAATTAGAAGTAAATATTACATTGTGAAAGCTTTTAGTATTTCAAAATGTACACGGAACAACCTTCATTAGTAGGAAAAACACCTTCGCTGCACCATGGACTGGGGTTTAATTTAAACCCCAGTGGAGTGGTATTTATCACTTAAATGATTTCAGATAATTAATTATTGCTGTCAACCGGTTACATAATTTCTAACGCTATACGAGTACATTTTTGGGGTTAACATTTAGAATGTCTTACATAAACATAACAAAAGAATGAAAAATAATTAAAACAGTATTGCTTACACTGTAAACATTAACAAGAAAATTTTGAAAAATTGAATTAAAAAATATTTCTTGAAAACTCTAGCTGATCATTATTAATTGATTTTAATAACAAAAATAGTTTTAGTTTATTACTTAACTAAGGTATGCTCATCAGTGTTCTTTAGATTTTGTCAATAGATATACTATTTTTAACGTGTACACTAGTACTATGTTTTGTCGTAATTCACTAATTGTTGCACTGAACTACCTTTTTATTCCTGTATTATTGAGGGTTGAATAACATTGGCATTGACAAGATGATGGAATCATTGTTCGTGACTCTGGGCGAACTTTTTGATTGTATGGTCAACAGTTTCCATTTCCAGGTCCTAATGGAGGTCGCTGTGTCTGAAGTACTAAGGTACCATCAACGATGTTCCTTAGCACTTTATCTAGAAATTTCTGGATTCTATCTATATTACTTTGTTTAGTACCTCCCCATAGCGCCATAGAGGCTTTAAGATCTACTTGTACAACGAAAGCTAGATTTCAATCAGCCAATACATGTTTTTATATCTTCGAGTGGAGTTTCATTCTGTTCTTTTTGACATGTACCTTGTAGCGAAGTTTAGGGTTCGATGTGATACCCAAGTATTTAGTTATATTCGAATAAGGGATCTGCTTATTGTACATTCTAACTGGAATGTAGTATATTATCTTATTTGTGAAGTTGGTACAAACTGCCTTGAGTACATTTTTCTTCAGACGTAGATGTGACTGACAGCTGTTTGGAATGTATTTCTAGCTTCCACATTACTGTTTCCTACTGCTCAGATTGCAAAATGGTCAGCAAAGGTGGTAACAGTATTCTTTTCTAGTACAGGAATACCTCAATTGTAGGTTAGGTACAGAACCGGATCCGGTACATTTTCCTATGGGACTCCAGCTTTGATTACTTTTAGAACAGAGTAAGTTTCTCTTGCTTGATCCTAAACTATCTTTCTGAAATGTATGAGTCGATTATTTCTAAATATTTCGTAGAAAGGGAAAGCTGCATTTTATGTTTTAGGCAGTCATGCCACACTTTCAAATACTTGTGCTACATCTAGGAAACTGGTAGCACAAACGTTTTTATCTTCTACCGACTTTTCTATGATATTAGTTATTCTGTGGACTTGATCTGTCGTGCAGTGCTGAGGTGCTTTGCCTGATGTAGGTATGATTATAACCTCTACAACTTTCCACAGTCTGGGAACATACCTTAGTCTAAAAAACGTGAGTTCTATTTCTTGATCAATTTGAAGAGGTTCTTCTTCTTGGTCTTCGTGAGGGTGAAAGATTTTTCCTAACTAATTCACGAGTCTTACTGCTTTTTATTTACTATATTTGCCATTTTACAATCTAGTTAGGGGAATCTTCATGAGGGGTCGTTTAGCAGATTTCCAGTTTTAGTTTTAGTAATTTAAAAACTAAATAATAAATACAACTTACTCTTTTCATTTTGAACGCCGTATTTAATTACATTCTAAATAAAATCAGCAATAATTTTAAATTATAGTACAATACAAGAAGAGCAAGTTTTCAAGTTTATCAAGCGGCGGTGTAAAGAACAAAAGTTTTCGAAACCCTAAATTAAAATCTGATTTTTAGTTGGTACATATTAGAAAGTTTATGTAATCTGTAAATATTCAATTCATTCATATAATCTTTTACAAAACGGCCCTTTGAAAATTTTAATAATGACAGACGCTGTAACTCAGCTTGAGTGAATTTACATCCTCTAAGTAAGACTTCTGAAATGTTTCAATTTGAAATTTGTAACTAAAACACTCACCGTAAGTAATCACCGTCCTATAGGTTATATATTGACTCCCGTAAGGACAGTTCTAAAGAAAAGCTTATATATTCAACAGTAATAGCTGACTATCTATTTATCTGTACAATACTATCATATCCCTTTTACCTCTAGCAACTTTAAACGACGATGTCCTCACTACTAAAAGCCACAATTTACGTTTGCGTTACCTTAAACGCACATCAGTAGATATTTATTTGTACATGTCAATCTATAATCATTTTCGATGCAAATAAATGCATTATTGAAACGCTATCCGCCACTAGCAGAACTGTAAGTGTGATTAATTAGTAGTAACGCACATTAATTAAGTAAAAGTATTTATTCCATTATTATTATTATTATTGAGACCGTTGGACGCATAACGGACACTACATACATCTCATGGTAGTTAGTTACCAAAGTTATTAAGCAAATCGTGGATACAGCTCACAATTTCAACTGCTATTATGTAATTGTTAACACACAAATCACTATATTTTATATCTATAATTTAAACAACAAGGGTAGTCAAACAGATTTTAGAAGAACATCACATTGGTACATTCTACCGAACCTTTTTTCTTAAATGGGCGATTCTAAAGGCATCTCAAGGTATAGTATGGTAAAGCTTAATGGATTTCTAATCAAATTACACTTTTACAAAATGTTGTTCAATCAACTCCTCTGTCGCTGCTTGTTATAAAATACACAGCATCTATCGGTATACTAATTGCAAATATCTTCTATCAGCTGTTCATTGTGACAGACGCTGCATAGTCGCTTTATTAGAACGCAATTGACTGCTACATCTCATTACCAAAACGATCTCAGGGGAGGAAATATTCGCCCACAGATGAAATTATTGTCGCTGGATCGATATTTTACTTTAAACCAATAAACATTTACGGGATAAGCTAACAGTTACATTATATTGAGAAAACAAACGTTTACTCGGCCTTGAGGGTTCATGTGGGGTTCTGTTCAAGTTATCAACAATCTATTAGAATGGGCGATAGCAAAGGCATTTTAAGGTGTAGTATACCAGACTTTAGTGGGTTTTAAACTTCGATGGATTCTTATTAGGACAGTATAGAATAAGTTTACATAACGTGTAGTTGCTGACCATCTGTCTGTATATTAATTACAAACCTATTACGTATGTATTTATATGTGCTAAGTTAGCATACTTTTCGATAGAAATAAGAATATTAGGTTTTCATTGTGCGGTTGTATTTCTGTATTGCAATTTGAGTTGCTAGCTCGCATTACCAAAACAATCTCAGCAGAGAATAAGATCCGTGATTAGAACTAACCGTTCTTTATATTGTATTTAATATTAATTATATATTCTCTGGCACTGCGTATTTCCTTATATTATTCTCTATATTTCTCTACTCTGTATTTCCGAATACTGTACGCAGAAAAAGATTTAATTTGCACCTCGTCACAGCAACTTATGTATTGTTGTTATAAGATGCCAAACAAAGCATCGGGTGTAGAAAAATTAAATCAATTTGGTACAACCGGCGCCGCTGATTGAGCACCACCCATCTGTGCATTGGCTCAACTTTGCTTCTTCTTCTTCTTCATTCGCCCAATGCCGTCCATTGTTGGACATAGGCCTCCCCTGTTTGTCACTACATGTCTCTGTTCTGTGCTTTCCTGATCCATACAAATCCTACCGTTCTCTTTATATCATCCATTCATCATGTGTTTGGCCGACACATACTTCTTTTGCCTAGCCAAGGTCTCCACTGTTGAATCTCTTTGTTCTATCTTCGTCTACTTGCCTCATTGTATGGCCGGCTCATCTCCATTTTAGCGAAACTACTTGTTCTCTTATGTCTTTTACTTTTGTCTCTGACGGATGACTTCGTTTCTTATCCGATCTTTTAACTTAACATTCAACATCAATCTTCCTATTCCTCTTTGGGTCCTTGCTAGTTTTTGCACCATGGTTTTAGTTAAAGTCGAAGTTTGTGCAACATATGATAGCACTGGTAGCACACATTGGTTGTACACTCGTCTTCTTAATTTTAGAGGTATTTTTTGATTTCTCAATATTTTTCTTTGTGTTCCGAGTGACGACCACGCTGATCGGATGCGTCTTTTTATTTCTGCCCCTTGACTACCTACCGTATATTATTACTAGCCCCAAATAAACATATTCTTGCACATATTCTAGTGTATGATTGTCGATTGCAATATGTCTGTTTTCATCTTGGTTTGTGAAAATTTTAGTTTTTTGTTTGTTCATTCTAAATTCAACTCTCTGACATTGAATTATCAATTCTTGTAGCATAGTTTGCAGATCTTCAAAGTTATCAGTTATTACAGTTAGATCATCGGCAAGTTTTATGTGATTGAGCATATTCCCATTGATGTTTACGCCTTTCTGCTCCCATTCTAGATTTTTGAAAACGTCTTCTAAAGCTGATATAAATAGTCTAGGGCTCATGCAATGTCCTTGTCTCACCCCTCGTTTAATTAGGATTGCTTGTGTATTTTCATGCAGCTGTACCACCACTGTCGCTTGTTGATATATTGATGTTATATGTTGTTCGTATCTATGGTCTACTATACAGTTTTCTAAGGCTTTTTCAACTGCCCATATTTTAATGCTATCAAAAGCTTGCTCAAAATCAATAAAAGCTATATATAATGGAAGATTGTACTCTCTAGATTTTTCTATGAGAGCTCTGACAGTAAGTATGTGATCACAAGTGCTAAATTTTTTTCTAAATCCTGCTTGTTCCACGGTTTGATTTAGATCTAATTTATTTTCTAGTCTGTTTATTATTATCCTCGTTAGCAGTTTGTATATCTAAGGTAGTAGCGATGTAGGTCTGTAGTTTTCAAGCTTTCCTTTGTCTCCCTTCTTATGTAGTAATACCACTAGTGAGTTGTTCCATCTTTCTGGAATTGTTCCTTCCGTTAAGCATTTGTTTAGTAGTAGCTGTAATGCTTTTACTATGGTCTCGCCACCTTCTTTTATAAGTTCGGGTAGTATACCGTCTGGGCCTAATGCCTTATTGTATTTCATGCATTTAATACTGCATATTATTTCTGTTTCGCTGATGTCCGATATATCTTCTGAGTTCACATTTGTAATTAATTTAGTTTCTGTTGGAGTTCTTATTCATACTCTGTTCTTTTTGTTTTCAGTATTTTCTTGTCGATTCTGGATATCGTCTTCTTTATAAGTTTAGTTCTTTCACATTGTTTATTTAGTACTAGTTGTGCTCGAATTGTCCTGTGATCACTGCCTGTGTTAATGTTATTCAAAACCGATACGTCCTTAACTATCTTCTTATTTGTTGCCAGAATATAATCTGTTTCGTTTTTATGTTCCCTGTTTGGCGCAATCCAGGTCTATTTTCTGTTGGTATTTTTTTGATAGAATGTATTCATAGCATACCGTTTTTGTTGCTCTAAAAAGTTCATAAGCATTTGGCCCCGGTTAATTCTTTTTCCGAAGCCAAACTCTCCAATTTTTTCTTCACTTTCGTCTAGTTTTGCGCCTAGTTTGCGTTAAAATCTCCTATCACTAATGTGTGTGTGCATGGGTCGCTTTGCATTGCTGCTGTTATTTCTTCATCCTGTAGACTTTTACGTTAGAAGCTATTCGTTTATTTATTACGAAACCTACTCCTCCTATATTATCTTCTCCTTCTTCTGCACCTTTACAGTATAAAACATTTCCAGAGTTTAACGACGTCAATGTTCTGCTCTTCTTTTGACGTCAGATATTCCCATGATGTCCCAGTTTATTTGTTTGAGTTCCTCTCCTAGTTCATACACCTTTTCGTCTCGTCACATACATCTTATATTGTATGTGACTGTCGCTAGGGTGGTTTTTCTTTGCCAGCCTTTCTTTACACAGTGATTCTTAGCACCCTTTGCCCTTTCGTCTAACTGATTGCTGCCGTGATCAACAGACTCAGGGCTGCTGCGGACTAAGGGCCTTTGATTTCTCAGAACTTTCATAATTAGGTTGGGGGGGGGGGCATTAAAACTCTAAACTTGCTGAACGTGTTGGCGAGTAGACAGTAACCAAATCTAACTAAGGCTTGAAGCACCACCGTAAACCTTTATTATTGGTTCCTACGCTGCTGCTTCCTAGGTCATCTCCCAGTCCATATGGATGACCACCTTCCTGAACCCTTAGTGAATGCTTTTCAGTATCTTCAGCACGGCAATGTTATTTGTATAGAAGCCATTGAATTCATCATGTGAATGCTGCCTCTCGTACCGTACTCAAGGTTCTGGTACTGACAGACCAGTGCCTCAGGTATGGGATATAGGAAGGATAAAATAGGTTGTGGGTATGATTAAGGTTGTGACACGGCTCCCCCCCGGTACTAGAAGGCGGGGAAAGTGTTGAGGATCACGTGGACAGGGTCGCGTCCCTGAAGTAGACCTATCCTCCACCGGGGTTGTATAGGAGTGTCTACCCTGAACTTTGCTTAGGTTGACTTAAAAATTGAATCTCAGAATAAATATTAATAATAAAAATATTAATTATCTATAAACGTAAATATCAGAAAAATAAAAATATTATATTTGTTGTTGTCATTTAGCACCGGTTTTTGTGTCCTTCTTCACTTACAATATTTGACAAATAAATTAAGTAGATTAGTAGATCCTCAAACTTCTTCATAGGATCAATACTTGCAGTGTACCTTATATAATTAGCTTAGTGTCGAGTTTGTTGGCGTCGAGTTGGCCGGGGTCGAGTTGGGCTGAAGCCAAGTTGTCGTTAATCCAAAGCAAATTGTATAGGAAACCAAGTGTTACTCAACTTGTTTGTATTGGGAGAAAGAGGGGGGGGGGGGTCATTTTATATTACAATTACTGATTAAGAAAGAAATACCATGGCCATTTCTAGGCGTAAGCATAAAAAACTCTTTAATTATTATCGCCTAAACAAATTACAATTTGACAAGTTTTAATTTCAAACTCGTAACTCAAACACTTGTAGGTGACTATTGACTTACTCGTACTTATCGATTCTTGTTAAGGTAGTTGACTGGGATAAGGATTATACGCTGAGAAATTTCTGAGAGCATTTTGTAATTTGTGACTGAAACAAAGCACAATGTTTTAGTCAAATTTACATTTACCGTGTGTATAAATTCCTAAGATAAATATTTAGTTACGCTAAGTATTTAACATAGGTACACACACATATTGTGTAACTGTAATAACATCTCGTTTACAGTAATCAGTATTTTCAAGCTTGAAGACTGGCAAAGCTAACGATAAAATCGTTTGATATTACTATTATTGAGAAATACAAATACGATAGAAGTATTGAATACACCGTTTTCCGGAACGTTTCAGATTATGTCTTTATTTGCTCGCATTTGTACAAACTATGTGAAAGCTGCAAGCTATAATCAATAAGTAAAGTCGAACTGTAATATGTGTATATGTTTAACAAAACACGAGACAACTAACTAACTAAAAGTATGTTGCAAAGTTTAAATGAACACTCAACACAAATTGCATTAAATTAAATACCAGGCCCAACTGCTTCATCGGCAATTAGTGTATGAATTGTAAGCTCCAATAAAACATTCCTCGGTAAAATTGGCTGATGTACATTTAGGCCAAACCTTGCCAGGCAATATGCATCATAAAAGTTAGATTGGTCTGCATGCCTTTTCCCCGTTCGTTATTAACACTCCTTTTTTTGCAGGTAAACGTGAACGCATTCAGTCAGAACAACATTTCCGCGAGCATCTAATTTCACCAATAATTTAAACATGTCCGCCGATACATTTGAATCGATGAATTTGAATAATTTCGTTCGGGAATTTGTGGAATAAGCGGCGAATAGCAATAGCAATGTCGACGAGCAGCTATATTGTACCGACAATTACTCTGATAAATCACATTACAGAGCTGATGTCCATTTACAGATTTCTAGCATAAGGAACTCGCGTGCGGATTGTTCTTGAAAATGTTATCCATGTAGTAACCATTTCGAATGCAGCGAGATCGGGGAATGGTTATAAATACTAACAGCTGCAGCTACAAAGCGGGACCAGGACTCAACAGCACCACCTACAGCAAAGACCCCGATTACCGCTATTCCACACAGTCACCCCAGACGTATAACGATTCTTGGTACGTGCGGGAGACAACCACCCATGGCTCTGAACCACCAAGTAGCCCCAAAGAAGAGCCTGTATGCTCGTGCGGGTGCTGGCCAAGTACAGAGCCCAAGGTGCAGCAACCAGCGATGAGGTGCAACAACGGACCGCATTCTGCGGCGAGCATGGTGGCCTCATATGGGGTTTATCACGATGCCGGGCTACGTTCCGCGGATGAAGAAGACGGTTTCGTTCCCCGTAACAGTGCTTATCGGGGTGTTGTAGTGAATGCCTCCGGAGGCAGCAGTGTGGTGCGAGCTGGAAACTTGGTTCCTGCAGAAACAAGCTCGTGCGGTTGGTGCGTCTCCCCGCAGTCACAGTCGCCCACTACCTCTACGGGGGACTCCTGCTGGATACCCTGGTGTCGACCTACCATCCTGCTACTTGTGCTAGTATTATTGGTAGTGGTGTTCGTGCTGGTCTCCGGAATCCTCCTCTACTTTCACTGTATGTTTACTGTGTTGCATGGATCAGTGGCGCTTTAAATGTGACGCTTGGCTGTTTGCTTCTCTCAACCTGTTTGTTTCCCATACCGTATGAGAGATATATAGGTAATCAGAAATGATTCAACAATTTCGAATTACGCGGAGATCGCGCATTTACATTTAATAAAGCCTGATATTTCTCATCCAACGCTATAAAATTTAGTTCCCCTTTTATTGTTTGCTTTTGTGATTCTATTGGATAGTTCTTAAGAGTCCTAGTTCATATATTGCATCATTTAAAAGCTAAATCAAAATAAAATAAATCCTGCTATACATTTCAATTACATTTTCGAACCAAAATAATAAACGTAGTCATGAAAGCTTTGATAATTAAGTTATTCTAAAAATGTTCATAAAATGGTTTAATTCCTCACTTTAGCAAGTTTTCGATAAGAGGTAAGTTTGGAAAAGTGTATATCCCGATAGTGTCAAAGCTTACTCCTGGACAGAGGCTGCATCAGTGCAATTTCCTTGTCGTATACGTTTTAAAGTATTTTACGTTATTATATGTATATACGGCCAAATCTGCGTTTGCACAGGAAAAGCTGAGTTCATAAAATTCGGATTTCCTAGACTTGTTTAATATATATATTTTTTTGAAAAGCTGAAGAGATTTGCTTTTTTCTCACTTCATATTCACTTTTACATATTTTCGGTGTTCAAACCTAGAATCACAACAAAAAAGAAGTTTTGTTTAAAGCATAAGTAATTTTATCCGCTTTAATTAGCTGCTTGTTCTAAAAAAAGTGCTTTTAATAGTAGACATTATAAAGTAATTCGCGTAGGATGGAATAAACACGTAACAAGGCGTTACCAAAAAGTAATTATGACTTTGTAATATCATACAGTACTTTAAGGTAGATCCATTATATGCTACCAAAAAAAATACATATTTAAATTCAAAGTAAATTTTATTTCATAGAATTTATAACGACATTAATCAAATTAGTAGATGTTGCAGCACACAGTGATGTGAAATCGAAGTTCATTAACTTCTCATTCATTTCAAATTAAAATTCTCGTTGTGTTTTACACAATAATTTATTTTCTTGTTCCCTCGTAAAAAGAACTCCTGTGCAAAAAATAATAAAATAGGGGAAAATTAGCCTTACATATAAAATATATAAAGCTACTTTTAATCACAAATATTCCCCTTAGTTGTAAATAAAAAATGAATTCTAGCAAATGTGATCTAATATGTTTCTGTATTTTTTTTATTAAAGTGTCAGCTTCTCAAACATAACTGTCAGCAATTTCACCAGCACAAGGCTAACTTAAATGTGACAGAAAAAATGTATTTGGGAGCAGAAACAATACAATTTAGGCTAAGCTTCGAAATTCGCCGTTCTCGAAAATAAATATTTTGATTTTTCTGAAACGGGTCTTATAGAAGTTATCATGACTCGTTTATAGTATTCTGACTTTTACAAAAAATCATATTAACAATAACAATATTAGCTCTGTATTTCTGTATTTCGCCAAGTATTCAGAAAGTTATATTTATGAGGAAATATGACAGATATAATGTAACTACAAAGTTGCAGAGTCAACCAAAAATTCCTAGTTGTCTGACATGTTTTTAGAAATATATATAAATATTCATTCGCCCACAGTTGTGTCTTGATTACATGAGAACAACTGGATCGCTAACAATTGACAAAGTAACAAGAATTATATTAATACAATTATATAACGTGTTTTACAATAAACGATTGATATTAAATATTTATAAATTGCGAAACCTGCTAGCTTTTAGTTCTAATTCCATAGCTGCTACCTTACTTATGAACATTTTGATTTAATTTAGGATGAAGGGACTAGTGAATACAAGAGGGAGTACCATTCAATAATGTTTTACAATTGTTTTGGGATGGAATACAGCAAAATTCTAAAAATATCGTAGTGGTATACTAAGCATGCACCCACAGCCAATATTCCACTCTTAGCGGCGAATCGTGCCTCAGCGAATTATAATTCCCTTTTAAGAACTGTTGCAATTTACCTCAAATTATGAAAAATACCGTAGAAGTGGGTATAGGAGCATCATATTCCAGACAAACGAAAAGTGATATTATTTTTCTGCAACCAATATTCAACTCTTAGTGACGAATCGTGCTTCAGTGAATTATGATTCCTTTTTTACAATTGTACCTGCAATTTTGAGATATAGCGTAGAGGTATGAATTTCAGCACGATTAGCAAGACACACTTAAATTATATTATTTTTTTACAATCAATATTGCACTCTTAGCGGCGAATCATGTTTCGGCACATTATAATTTCTGTTTAAATACATTTCAGAATTGTAGGTACCTAACAATTTGGAAAATAACGTAGAGATATAGCAAACAAAAAGTAATATTGTTTGCTGCAACCAATATTCTAATTGTAGAAACGAATTGTGTTCGGTAAATTATGATTTGTTTTTGTGAATACTTTACAATATTGAACCTCAAATTTTGAAATACACTGTACAGAATATAGTAGCATCACCCAGACAAACATACGTAGAGGTACAGTAGCTCCATTTTCAAGATAAATAAAAAGTAATATTTGTTTCCTGCCAATATAATAATTTTAGTGGTAAATTGTGATTGGGTGAATTATGATTTGTTTTTAAGAATATTTTATAATAGTGTACCTCAAAGTTTGAAATACGCCGTATAGAATATAGTAGCATCACCCAGAAAAACTTACGTAGAGGTACAGTAGCTCCGTTTTCAAGACAAATAAAAAGTAATATTTTTTCTGCTACCAATATAATAGTTTTAGTGACTAATTGTGATTGGGTGAATTATGATTTATTTGTAAGAATATTTTAGAATATTGTACTGCCAATTTTGAAATGCACCGTACAGAATATAGTAGCATCACCCAGACAAAATTACATGGGGGTACAGTAGCTTCATTTTCAAAACAAATAAAAAGTAATATTTTTTCTCCTGCCAATATAATAGTTTTAGCGACTAATTGTGATTGGGTGATTTATTTTTAATATATTTTAGTATATTGTACTTCCAATTTTGAAATACACCGTACAGAATATAGTAGCATCACCCAGACAAAATTACATAGGGGTACAGTGGCTCCATTTTCAAGACAAATAATAAGCAATATTTTTTCTCCTACCAATATAATAGTTTTAGCGGCAAATTGTGATTGGTTGAATTATGATTTTTCTAAAGAATAGTTTAGAATATTGTTCTTCCAATTTTGAAGTACACCGTACAGAATATAGTAGCATCACTTAGACAAAATTACATAGGGGTACAGTAGCTCCATTTTCAAGGCAAAATAAGAAGTAATATTTTCTCTCCTACCAATATAATAGTTTTAGCGGCAAATTGTGATTGGGTGAATTATGATTTATTTTTAAGAATATTTTAGAATATTGTACTTTCAATTTTGAAATACACCGTACAGAATATAGTAGCATCACCCAGACAACATTACATGGGGGTACAGTAGCTCCATCTTCAAGACAAATAAAAAGCAATATTTTTTCTCCTACCAATATAATAGTTTTAGCGGCAAATTGTGATTGGGTGAATTATGATTTTTTTAAAGAATATTTTAGAATATTGTACTTCCAATTTTGAAATACACCGTACAGAATATAGTAGCATCACCCAGACAAAATTACATAGAGGTACAGTAGCTCCATTTTCAAGACAAATAAGAAGTAATATTTTTTCTCCTACCAATATAATAGTTTTAGCGGCAAATTGTGATTGGGTTTATTATGATTTATTTTTAAGAATACTTCAGAATACTGTACTTCCAATTTTGAAATACACCGTACAGAATATAGTAACATCACCCAGACAAAATTACATGGGGGTACAGTAGCTCCATTTTCAAGACAAATAAAAAGTAATATTTTTTCTCCTACCAATATAATAGTTTTAGCGGCAAATTGTGATTGGGTGAATTATGATTTGTTCTCAAGTATATTTTACAATATTGTACTTCAAATTTTGAAATACGCCATATTGAATATAGTAGCACCATTACCTAGAGGAACGTATATTGTGCAAAAAACAGGGAAAATATTAAAATATGTTTGTTTCTTGAAATAAATCCGTTTAAACCCACTGCACGTCACTGATCTGACGCATTTGGAGGAATGTAACTTCAGAAAATAACCCTACACAAGGAAAGGACACATACAAAATTTTGCTTGGTTTGCTCCATTTTCCTATAACTATATAATAAAAAAATGATATTTTAATAAACTTTGACACCCTGTATCTGTCTTATGAAACAACAGAGAGGCATATTTGTCATATATTTCCGAATAAGAATAACCAGGAGAATATTTTCCCACAGTATTTAAGATTAAAATTGAAACACGCTGCATATTGAGTTCTTAGTTGCGAATCGTGCTTTGGTCATTCGTAATCGATATGGAATCGTTAACAACAATCCTAAAATTCCTTTTGTAGAACATTTTTCAAATATATTAGGATGATAAACCTAACAATATCGTAGAAGTATACTACCAACCTTATCAGAAAAAACGTAAAGTAATGTTATACAGCCTGAGTCAAAAGATACGGGTTTTAAGATATTTTTGCTATTTGCGAATATAGGTAAAAAAGTTAGTAATAAAAGTTGTGTGAACCGACACGTACTATAAACCGAAATATGAAAATCTTATACAGAGTGTCCCACAAAAAAATTATTTATAAAATAATACTTTTCTTAAATGGAATGCCCCATATTTTTTTATCTTAATGGAAAGACCATTTAATTCTCAACAAAAAATCTAAATAACTTTTTTTGTAAATGCCACAGTTTTCGAGAAAGAAAATGATAGATATTGTCATACAGCTCATGCGCTCACTGTCCACGCGCAGATAGGTGAATCGTAGCGCGCAATAGAAAACAAATGAAGTTGACACGTGCGTTATTCAGTTTTATTACACAAATTACATACATGTTTAAAACAAATGAAGATATCAAATTATTAACGAGACAATTAACAATTTATTTGAATAAAACCTTAAAATAAATAAATATTAACTAAAACGGTTTCAAAATGTTAATAACAAAAGCCTATTTAAATAATATTTAACTAAACAAAAGAATGAACTACGTTAAGATTTGCTCAAAATGGCGCCCTTCCTTTTCAATACACATATTCAATCGTCTATTTAATGATAACACCGCCCTTATGACAAAACCTTCGTTCATCTCTGCAATGACTGTTTGTATGCGCTGTTGCATGTTTTCAACGGTTGTTGGTTCTGTTTGGTATACTTTGCATTTGATATATCCCCATAGAAAATAGTCCACGGGTGTCATGTCAGGTGATCTGGGCGGCCACGCAACAGGTCCTCAACGCCCAATCCAACAATTTGGATACTGCGTGTTTAAATAATCTGGCACTGGTAAAGCGAAGTGTGCGGGAGCACCGTCTTGTTGCCACCATAAATTATTTCGTAGATCAGCCGGTAGATTATTAATAAGATCTTGAATATCATGTTGTAAGAGGGCTAAATAGTTCTCTCCGTTCAATCAATTATTAATCAAAATAGGTCCAACAATTCTGTCCCATATGATTCCACACCATACATTTAGAGACCATCGGTGCTGGTTTCGTCGTTCCCGAATCCAATGTGGATTGACGTCGCTATAATAATGCATATTATGCCTTATTACAGTTCCATTATTTCTGAATGTAGCCTCATCCGTAAACAAAACATTTTGGAAGAAAAATTAGTTTTCTTGAAGGGTCCGCAAGCCCCATTCTGCAAACTGGATTCTTAATTCATAATCATTTTGAGATAATTCTTGATGCACTATCATCTTATATGGGTGAAAATTGTTTTCCGAATAATTCGACTTACGGAACTTTGCGACATGTCTGTTCTGCAATACTTTAGTGCTAATATGTGGATTTTCGACAACGCATTGCATCACTAAATTTTCATTTTCCAGGTGGCATACTCTAGGGTTTCGAAATACGGGTTTTTTGTAGTCTACGATACCTGTTTCCTTAACTCTTTCCAGAAGTCTAGAGAAAACGTTTGCTTTGGGGTGCCTTCTACCGGGAAATCTCTGCGCGTAAAGGCGAGATGCTTCATGCATATTTTCTTCAGCTCTACCGGCAGCGAGGAGCATGTCCACTAATTCATTTCTAGGATAATAGTATTGCATTTTAATTAACTAACTACTACTGCTAATGTTTCACAAAACACAAACACAATGTACGAACGAATAAAGTAAAAATGTGACATTTGTATAATAAAACTGAATAACGCACTTGTCAAGTTCATTTGTTTTTCATGGCGCGTTACGATTCGCTTATTTGCGTGTGGGCCGTGAGCGCACGAGCTGTATGACAATATCTATCATTTTCTTTCTCGAAAACTGTGGCATTTACAAAAAAAAGTTATTTAGATTTTTTGTTGAGAATTAAATGGTCTTTCCATTAAGATAAAAAAATATGGGGCATTCCATTTAAGAAAAGTATTATTTTATAAATAATTTTTTTATGGGACACTCTGTATAAGATTTTCATATTTCGGTTTATAGTACGTGTCGGTTCACATAACTTTTATTAGTAACTTTTTTACCTATATTCGCAAATAGCAAAAATATCTTAAAACCCGTATCTTTTGACTCAGGCTGTATATGTAAATGCAACAAAAGTTTCAACACGAAACTTTTCTGTGTGAACTTGTACTTTGAAATTTTGCATTTAAGAGCAAAACTTTGGTATGTATAAATACATAATCATATAAAATCTGATACATCATAGGTACAACACAAAATACACGTGTTTTAAATAGTGAAACAATGAATAATTTAAAATTGTTTTTAATACTTAATGTTAATAATGTACGAGGTGATTCGCAATTATGGAACAACATTTTAACGGTGAGGTAGCTATAAGCTGTAATACTCTCTCAAAATAAAGAACTTGTAGGTATGTTTTCCCTTTGCTACATTTTGATTTATATTATTTTATGACACTATGACGGCACCACAGTATGTTTACTAACGACGTACTTAATTATCTAGAACCGTTTGTGTGTTTTTCTGAAAATTTGGCAGGGAGACTTAAAAAATAAAAATTCTAAATATTTGCGTAAAGACAGGTTCGGTAGGTTGTTCGGCGGGAGATAGCATTTGTTTTCGTAGTTTTTGCTTGTCAACTATTTTGCGGATTATTTTATTCATACGCATTACGGCCAATCAGAATGCAGCATTAGCCTGTCCCCTGCCCTACTCGGTGTTATCGCGATTATTTCATTCACTAGTTTATAAACCAATAAGAATGCGCGATTTACCTTAGTTACAACGTATTACAACAGTTATTTGTGTAACCAAGACATCGGTTATACGAACCTTTGTATAACCGGTTATACGAACCTTTGTATATTCACACTATTACAATCACAGAAGTAGCTTTTGAATAAAAAACGTAATAAGCATAAACAACAATATTAAAATCACATTGCCATGAAGTAAAAATGTGATAAATCAATAAAAACAATTTATTATTTCAGTTACTGTCATTATTATTTGCAAATTTCCTGTGTACTTCTTTAATTAATTTATTTTGTTTGTTCATGAAATAATCTACCTGTATACAACTCGACAATCGAAAATTCTCGAATCTCGACGTATTGCCTATTAAAGGCAATACGTCTCGTATAATCGATTATTTTCGATCGTCTAGTTGTATAATATACGATAATTTTCGATAATTTTTCATGTAGGATGTTGACAACCATAACCTTGACAACGCCTTACTTACTACATGTTACGCTAATAAACAACGATAAACAAAGTCCGTGTATATAAATTAATAATAGTAATTTACGTTACAAGTCCGGTAAACCCAGTTTTACAATAACAAGTCGAAATGTTTACAGACGAGGCGACGAAGGAGCCAAGTCTGGAATTTTGAGACGAGTTATTGTAAAAGTTTATCGGACGTGTGTCGTAATGCGTTTTATTTCATACTGTAAGCACTAAAGGACACTTTTTGAAACGCGTTCAATGGGCTTGTCAGTTTGACACTGACGGTTCAATACACAAATTCTGTAAGGTGATTGGTTAATTTTTGCCATTTCCAATAGCAACACTTTACCGGACGAGGCTGTAATTTGCGTTTTCCCGGACGGAAACCGATGACGTAAAGTATGGGAATTCGACACAGTATGAAGTAAAATAAATAACTGGTTACATTTTCTATTCATAAAATAATCCGATCAAATACCACTCGAGTTTGAATTTCGATCGGATAATTTACTCAAATTTCCTGCATATCGACTCAAATCGTGCAAATTTGATCAGTAATACAACTCCAGCGCTATTTTATATAAAAAAGACAACACTGCCCGCTTAGCGTATAGCATCGTCCGTTGCTAAGAAAAACAGGTTTTAAAGGTTTAATATGTGTGCAAGTCTCATAGAGATCATTTCCAAAATACTTACCTGCATTAATTTTTAATTAACAGATTTGCACGCTGTATCGATCTGTGGTGGGATATGCTTTTTAGCATACATACGTAAAACGAATGAGCACTTAAAATGTTACTGTTTTTACGATTATAATAATTCAGTATGAAATAAAATCTAGTTGCAAATTTTGGTGCAAACCAGGAAAGTCAAGAAATTGTGATCGCATTTAATTACCTACTGGTTTATGAAATATATATTAAGAGGAAGTGCAATGTGATCTAAATCCAGAAACTCATGTACATTTATTTAACTAAATAGCAAAATATATTTACAGGAGTGAAACCAGTACGTATCGCCTAGGGCCTTTAAAGATTTATTTGAATTCATCAAAACATCTAAGAAAATTTGAAATGAAAGCACCATGCACCATTAAAATAAAGTTATATTTGCAGTTTCTGGAACATTGTAGAATTACCTACTCTTGTTAAGATTTACTTATAACCATATGATTTAAAAAACGAAATCAGGTGTGGCTATGGCGAATCAAATTAATGACTTTTAATAATATTTTGGCACATTGTCGAATCCTATTTTCCTCATACCTGAATTAAATCGAAAATCCACTCAAAATAATTTATTTTGAATTGACATTTCGTTTTGGTTATTTTTTATGTAATGTCAAACTAGGTTAGCTATCTATGCTTTTGCTTGTCGACAAAACCAAACCATGTGTAATATAGTATAGACCAAATATGGGAGTTTCACCTCACATGAATTTTTTAAAAAAAGATCAAGGCGCCTTAATACCAACGAATTTTAAAGAACACCCTTCTTTACATATATGTTCGCCATTTTTAAATTTGAATAAACGTTTATTTTGATCATAGTCTATGAAAGCTTGTTAATTTAGCTACCATTTAAGCCAGAATTTATTAAAATCTATCAATAAATAAAAAAAAATACATCTTAAAAAAAAGAATTCCGGTTTTTTTTTTGGACCACCCAGTACAAGCACAATTTGGTTCCATAATTGGGAATTACCCTCTATACAAAGTGTATTTAAAAATCACCAACAAAAATGAAAACTAGAGAATATATTTATTATTTTGGGATCTTTTAAAAACTAGTAACGATATTTAATTCAGATTTGTGACACTTAATTGCCAATTAGATGAAATTATTTGGCCGAGTTTGAGTTCACTAGCAATTATTGCAGTGGTGTTCCCAAAGTCCCCTAAGAAAAGAAAAATATACACCGATGAACTTTTTTTGTTTTAATAACGTATACTTTTTCTTGATTTGCCATTTAATTTTCCAAGGAAAATCATACAACTTGTACAATTTCGTTTACGCATTTCGCTTTCAAAATGTTTACTCTAGCATAATCATACCAGCAACTTATTTATAAGAAAACATTTCAAGTTTATTTTTCGATGTAAAAAAAGTGTAGACCATTGAACTATTCTATAACATGAGTATTAAAACGATACAAAAACAGATTGCGTGTTTTTAATTTAAATGATTATTTTAAGAGAAAATGCTATTTAAGGCGAAGGAGGTAATTTTGAAAGAAATTAATAAAATAATTCAAATTAGTTATTAATTTAGTTTTAATAGCAGAATTTTATCCTGATTCCAAAAATGTCAATATATACAGGGTGCTGCATTTAAAATAATGAAGTTTCGGTCATTTCCGGCGAAACCGGAAGTGACAAAAAAATAGAAAATACCGCCAAATAATCGAGTTTTATGTATGTATTACCCATACCAAATTCATTTACACCCGGTATAAATTTTGGTCTTTTTTTTTAATATAATATGATTCCTAGGTTTCTTGTGATGGTGATTTCAAATCCATTCTATATAATATAATCAAATATTTCATCAAAAAATCTGCGACTGAAATTATTACTAGAAACATTACAGGCAGAAGTATGAATTATTGCTTTCCTATCGAAAATTCGATGTGTGCTGCTCCAAGAAAAAGACGACACAAGTTTTTTGATCGGGATGGAATACCTGCAACTTCCAGTAGGGCCACGCTTTGGCGGTGGAAAAGAAGACAGTTACAATTTGAAGAACAATTATCGGTAAATGTAAGCGACGCCGACGTTAACGAGAGTGCTTCTTCAACAAAAAACTATAGCCAAGAAACTGAAGATGAATTTATATCCGATTTTAATTTGGTTTTGCCAGGTACCTACATTGCAAATCATAAAAGTCTTAATAGTATTCGTGAAAAAATTGCTGATGGTAATGGTGATTATACTAATACTTCCGAAATTATTCTATCGCCAAGCAGTGTTTGTCATAATTATGATTTTAATGGTGATGACAGTGTCGATTTATTACGAAAACCGGCAGAAAATGAAGAAGTTATGTCAGAAACGGAAGTAACTGATGGCAACGAAGATAGCGATACTGATGACAACAAAGATAGTGATGCTGATGACAACGAAGATTATTTTAGAGAATCGGAAATATTCTTTGAAAAATCTGCAATTACCAGAAAAGAAACGTTCGTAATGGTGTCATCTTTTGCTTTGCGTCATTCTATATCAAAAGAAGCTGTAACCGATTTGTTAAATATGTTAAAAATCTTGTCAGGCGCTCCAGAATGTCACGCTTCCAACTATGTTATGGAAAAAATTTTTCGAATTCCTGAAAATGCAATATATTACAATTTTTATTGTGATGGGTGTAATCAGCCCTTAAAATTTAACGTCCTTAAATCGGATGTGCAAAAAAGTAAAATTACTGTATGCAATAGTTGCAGTAAAGAATTTTTAATATCTCTTAATTCAGCTAACTGCTTTTTTACGTTGAATCTGGAATATCAAATAAAAAATATCCTAGAATATAGAAACGTAAGTAAACATATCTTACTAAATAAAAAGCGTGGAAGTCGCAATGGTAACATAAGCGACGTATATGATGGGAGTATGTACAACGAACTGGCTCAATTTAATAGAAATTCTGATTTTACATACAACTTCAATACAGACGGGGCTCCTGTATTTATTTCATCAAAAGCGTCTATGTGGCCAATACAAATAATAATAAACGAACTTCCTCCCAAAATTAGATTCAAAACACTCATTTTGGGAGGAATATGGTTTGGCAAAAAAGAGCCAATTATGAATGTATTTATGGACGCTTTTGTTCAAGAAGCGCAAAGAATAGCCACAGATGGAGTTACGTGGAAACACAATGGAGAAAATATTACTTCCAAGTTTATCCCATTATGCTGCTGTGTCGATTCAGTAGCACGTCCAATGATCCAAAATTTCACGCAGTTTAACGGTTATAGGGGCAAGTTGTATAAGAATGCGCATCTAACACGTTTTTTGCTGTAAATATTTTATTTCTGGTAGAAAAACAAAAGAAACTAATACACAAACTGTATAAACTATACATAAACTAGCAATCCAACAAAAACAATGTTAACTTAGTATCTAAACGAAATTTAAAATAAATTACATTATAACACAAACGCGCACTCTTACACATACCGTCTTATAAGAACCCGCAT
This sequence comes from Limonius californicus, assembly GCA_014611495.1. NCBI lineage: Eukaryota > Metazoa > Arthropoda > Insecta > Coleoptera > Elateridae > Limonius > Limonius californicus. The sequence goes on from JABXWE010101889.1 coordinate 68,166, forward strand.
TACGGCGTAAAAGAGCGCGCGTAAAAAATGGTACTTACGTTTCAAATGATTTTAGTCTATAGGCAGTTTTCACAGGTATACTGTCCTTTGTCATCATAATCCGTGCAGTCTTCGTGCCACCACGACTTGCAATTAAAGCACTGTATCCAGTCTGCTTGTGGAGGTGACGTATATAATTCTCCACAACCAGGACAACTGCATTCACTGTCGTCTTCATTTTTTGTCTCCTTTCTCTGT